>JAFVLL020019726.1:0-16120 GCA_021397915.2 Tor tambroides
AATAATAATAATATGGTTAAACTTTCTAAAAAGAGGATAGAAAATAGAGCTGTAAACTACAAAAATAGATTAAGGATTATGTTTTATTTTCTGACAAGTATAATTACATAAATACAAATATATTTACAAATCTCTCTAACCCTAAATTTTTTGATTTTACTGTTTTCAAGTAAAAACGGTAACACTTTATTTTAGGGTCTCTTAACTAGTTTCTTATTAGCATGCATATCACTAGAATATTAGCCATTTATTAGCAGTAATTAAGCACATATTAATGCCTTATTCTACATCCCTAATCCTACCCAATACCTAAACTTAACAACCACCACACTAATTATTAATAAGCAGCAAATTAGGAGTTTATTGAGGGAAAAGTCATAGTTAATAGTGAATACGTGTTCCCTATTCTAAAGTGTTACCGTAAAACACATAAATAAATGTTTTATTCTACAATAAAGTTTCATCAGTTGACTACTTTAGTTAAGATGAACAATGAACAATACTTCTACAACTTAAATGTTTATTTCTACATTTACTAATACATTTTTAAAAGTTGTAGTTAAGTGATTGACCTTAACATGAGTGAATGCACTAGTGTGAACTAACATGAACCAACAATTCTAGGCTCTGATGAATGCAGAAACACTCCAAACGACTTCACTTCCTGTGTGTCACAATTTTATGGAACGCTCCATTTCTTTAATAGGGGGGTCATTGTGTTGTGACAGGGTTGCATGATCAGTCTGGCACTCAGCTAGAGAATACATTTCTGGTAAATGCACTTATTTAATTAAAAATGTATATATTTTTCTATGATGTATTAAATATCAATCAGACGATTTCATAATTATTGCACCGTTTGTGTAAAAACAACCCTTCTTGTGGAAACTGGTCCAGTGTTTCTCTGATACAGACACTAACAGCCAGTTACACAACATCACATCTTCACATCACAAAAGAGTGAAGGTGCGTCTCCCAGATCCAGCACATCTCACACGAGTCTGCAGTTAAATTCAGCAGGGGACACCAAACACAGGACAGTGCTGCTCAAAATTACATACTTGCATGCAAAGAAAGCTGCTCCGCTCTTCTCATTTCTCAGGGTGAAACGGATACAGGCCAGATGAAGAATAGACTGAAATATTATCTGTTCATAGCAGAGGTGTCACGGCCTGCTTCTGCCCGAGCCGCTCGACACATGCTATGATCTTCAGTGAGCGCTTTACTGGCTGCTGCTTTTCAGACGTTTCTTGTTGATATGTGTGACATTTATAACACTTTAGATTAGGGAACACATATTCACTATTAACTAGGACTTTAGCCTCAGTAAACTCCTAATTAGCTGCTTAATAGTTAGTGCGGTAGTTGTTAGTTTAGGTATGGGGTGGATTAAGGGGTTTAAAATATGCTCATGCAGAATAAGGCATTGATATGTGCTTTATAAGTACTAATAAACAGACAATATTCTAGCAATAGGCATGCTAATAAGCAACTAGTTCATAGTGAGAATAATTGGTCCCTAAACTAAAGTGGTACAAAAATACCATCATGAAGTTATCACGTCACATTTCCATCTGCATCGTCAAATACATTAACGTTTGTAATTATTTCAACAATTGTTTCAGGCAGAGAAGTTGTTATTTTTAAAACTGCTAAAAAAACACTGCTGTAAAGAAAAAGAAAGATTCAGTAATATTTAGATAATTTACGTATCTGGACACTTGAGCCACATTTAAATGGGTCTGAATGTCTTTGCAATATACAACAAAATACCAAAACAAGTGTCACTGATGATCGGAAAGAAAGATGCACAAACACCCTTTACAATCTGCTAAAAACAACAGACGTTAAAGTCAGTCAGTATTGTCCCTTACGAAAACGAACCATGGTTTTACTAAAAATTAAACAAACAAAACCACGGTTACTATAGTTAAACCATGGTAACCACAAATTAACCATAGTTTAACCATGGTATTTGTAGTACAACTGTGGTTATACAAAAGTTAATCACTATGCCAAAAAACCATGGTTACTACACTTTAACTGCTACGTAAGGGGTAGTTAGTAATTGGATGATGTTGCTAGTTAATGCATTCTCTATGAACGTCAAACTTCACACTTCATGCATCCATTAAAAATCACCAGCAGATTCAAACACACTCAGACTTCAGACATAATGAAAAAAGCGAAGAGTAAAGATCCTGCAGCATTGACTCACACAGAGACACTTCGTCTAATGCACTGGTTTTTAAGCATGGCTCAAATATCCAAATGTCTCTTTGGGGCCACTGTAGGAACATCTCATGGTCTAGAGGACCTCAGAGAGAAGAGAAGAGCCGGAGCACTTACCAGAGCTGCAGGTAACACACGAGTTTGGTCACCATGACCTCAGGTGGGTCAGAGGGGCGCTGGAGCCCGGCAGCAGCAGCACTGAGCGCTCCTCTCCTGCTGTGCATCAACTCATTAAATCATTGATGAAGCTTTGACACCCGGAGAAAATCCCCGGACACAGGACGCCTCCGGAAAACCTGACACAGACCGCACTGCTGCGCTAATGCACTTATTGCCACGTTTGTGTCGAGTCAGTCCAGTGTTGCCAACTTATTTTCAGGTAAAGTTGCCGTTTTGTTGCTAAAAGTTGCTAAATGATGCTGTGACATCATTGGATGGTGATGTCATTATGCAACCATGACGCAAACCTGCATCATTGCGTAGAATACACATTGAACTGACTCAAATTACTCAAAAACAATAAAATCTGAAATATGTTCATTTTGATTTGTTTTTACATTTTGTAAAAAAAAAAAAATGTGACCCTGGACCACAAAACCAGTCATAAGGGTCATTTTTTTAAAAAAAATTGAGATTTATACATCATCTGAAAGCTGAATAAATAAGCTTTCCATTGATGTATGGTTTGTTAGGATAGGACAATATTTGGCTGAGATGCAATTATTTGAAAATCTGGAATCTGAGGGTGCAAAAAAACCTAAATATTGAGAAAATCTCCTTTAAAGTTGTTCAAATGAAGTTCTTAGCAATGCATATTACTAATCAAAAATGAAGTTTTGATATATTTACTGTAGGATATTCACTAAATATCTTCATGGAACATGATCTTTACTTAATATCCTAATGTTTTTTGGCATAAAAGAAAAATGGATAATTTTGACCCATACAATGTATTGTTGGCTATTGCTACAAATATACCTGTGCTACTTGGTTTTGTGCTCCAGGGTCACATATTAACATTTAATTTAAACTATTTGTAAAAGTAATAGACCTATAAACACATTTTTATTACATATTTTAATCTGCATTTCTGAAAAGTTACTCATTTTTGAACAATTACACATTATTAGCAATTATAGTTCAAAGCAGCGTATTGGTAGTAATTGAAATGCTACTCTTAAGTAAAGTCCATAAAATTAGGGCACAGTGTACTGTTTTATCATGAAGGAATTTTCTGTATTATTTTTCAAAAGCATTTTACCTGTATTTTAAATTACACATTGCATTTTGATAGCTAGATTTTGTTCAATAGTTTATTCTTTTTGTATGGTTAAGAGGAAAGATGCATGCCTTTTTTTATGAATTGAGTCACTTTTCAAAGGTGGCTAAAAGTTACCAAATACATACAGTTTAAAAATAGCTACATTTGTTAAAAAAAAAAATTGCTAGGCAAATCTAGCAACAAAATTTCTAAATTGGCAACACTGGATCAGTCATTTTATAGCTGCTTAAGTGTGTTAAGCATATCAGAAAGCCTGTATCTGAAAGAGCTGATCATGTGTTGCATCTGTTTATTAATATGCACCGAGATCACTGAATAAACCAGATAATGGACACACTTTCAGTCTGGTAATGCTTTCGACCGATCTAACATGTTCCTGAGGAATTGTAATACTTCATGCACTTAATCCAAACCGCTTAGAGGACAGCAGCTGTTCAGGATTACAACAAACTATAACGGCATCACATCCATAGTTCCTCTTCTAAAACACGTCCAAGTCGCATTTCACCACAAAATCAAGAGAGAAACGATACGGTTTCATTGCCTGCTGTGCATCTCTTGCAGTGTGACAGTATTTCAGCTGGTTTTGCTTCTCTTTGTGAGTCTCTTCAAATTCAAATCAGCATAATTACTGCCATGATATGTAAATATGTCACAGTTAATATATCACTATTCTCTCATATTCTTGTCTCATGAAAATAATTTTGACATGAAATATGTCTGAGGCATAGTTTTTGAGATTTACCCTAAAATATTTACCTAGAGAAAACAATTACAGGTCCAATAAAATAAAACATTTAACAATGCTTGCAACTAACGGTTGCAGTTTTCATTTAATGAAGCAATTACACAAATGTCTGTTTGGGGTTACTGATAAACTTATTATGGTAAATTATTTATTTGATCATTTCAGAGACGGTGAGCCGCATTCATACACAGAATTGCAAAGGCTATGCATTTGTTTTGATAATGGCTTGTATTAAGGAGCAAGTGGTTTGTTGTTATCTAATTGCATCCTCAGGTTCTGAGCTCCTAACGCTTCTTGATTTGATGGGCGTCGTAAATGAAGCCACACTACAGGACTGCGCCTCAAAACTTCATTGAATGTAAAATTCAGTGGGAATGGTCATTAATTAGCTGTCAAACTAGCAATCGAAGACTACAGATTTTGGCCTGTGTCAGGAGGATCTTTTAGGATTCACAAAATTGGTCTCAGACGGCCAAAATAATACAGAGTGCAGCAGGTTTAAACACCCAAAAATCCTTCCAATTCAAATAATTTAACATATGTAAGACATTGCTGTATACAGTAAGTGAAGCAAATGTAAATTTGCATGCAAGCACTGACAATCATATTTGCATCAGAGTCAAAATCCGTTGAGATTTCACCATAGGATGCCACCAAAATAACATGGTTTACTGGAATTAGTTTATCAGCATGAGCAGACAGTTTCACAACAAAATATTGTGTAGGAATAACAAAACTATTTCAAACTACCCATGATGTAAAAAAAGAAATACAAAACTGAGAAAAGTCATCCCTGTACATGTTCCTCAGCGTGTCAGAAACTCTGAAGGTCTGCCGGATGCACAAAATTACTTCTGAAGAGTCTGTAAGCCAGGAGCTGCCCACCAAAGATCATCATCAATAACCCAGAGCCTGCAAGAGACCGTCAGAATCACATTACTACCAGTCTGTGATGCACTGAACATGTGTTTAATACAGGACGACAGCCCTGATTTCACTTTAATGCATTGTCTCTAAAGAGAAATGATCAGAAAAAAAGCCTGCCCTTTGACCTTTAGCAGGGGTGTCCAGTCCTGCTCCTGGAGGCCCAACATACTTGCACTCAAATTCTTGAAAGGAATCTTCTTTAAAATCGTCATAAATAAGTTAGGATAGACTCAGACTTGTCTTAAATCCCCAAAGGTAAGAATGATTTTGTGAATTTATTGAGTTCAAATTAATTGTTGTAATTAAGTACTACAACATAACACTACACCGTCAAAAAAAATTCTGTAAAATTTATGGTAAAAAACTGGCAGCTGTGGTTGCCGGAATTATACCGTTAAAAAATACGGTAACAACATTTTAGGTTTTAACTTAAATTTACAGTTAAATACCGTAATTTCATTAATTGATACACTGTTAATATACCAACCTACTGAAGTACTGTAATCTGTTTTGTAGCTTTGAAATACACTGATAACCACCAAAAGCAGGTGGTGATGAGAAAGTCACATGAAGAACCAAAGCTCATCACAAGCAGCTTTTAAATACTAACATATATAGAAGGAGCACAGTGTCATTCACACAAACGCTAAACACCATCATGCTGAGACTCATTAAACTGAAATATGCAATAAACATTCATTTAACAACATTAGATGTAACATACAACCCTAATAAACATAACTGATAAGAAAAAACTAAGAAGAAACATAGTTATTTCAAAGAAAAAACATCAAATTCAAACAAAATTTGAAATGCAACGCAGGGAATTCTGGGAACGCCAGTTTACGGTTTTCCCTGTAAATTTTACAGGAACTTACCGTTAACCATTTAACAGGTTTTTACTGTAGCATTTTCACAGTTTTTTACCATTAAAATCAGGGTTATTTTTATACAGTGTAGCTACATTTACTAACACTGTGAACTTTCAGAATTCAGAATTCAGCAACAACTCTACAAAAACGAGTCTTGATTGCCCAGATTGCTGCATCTAGAGACAGGCTCTTTGAAAGTAACTACTCAAAACCGTGGTCATGAGTAAAATAGTGTGTGTGCTTATTATGATCATTACGGTAATCTGCAGGCAGCGCTAAAAGACAAGCCTTGTAGTATTTTTCATACCAGTGAATTCTTAACAAGAACTGGCCTTTATTTAATCAGATAAAGATTATATCAGACAAACAATATAAGATGTTCTTTAGAACATAAATGAGAACTTATAGAGGATTTTTTCAATAATTGCACTTAGGAACATGTTTACAAATGTCTTGGAAGTGATCTAAATTTATTTCTTAAGAAGTCTTAAGAAGTTTATTTCTTTTTGTGAATCCGGCCCCAGCTGTGTTTAATTAATACAGGACAGGTCTGGACCCCGCCCCCCCGACCTATCAGCAATTCAACAACAGACGCCTGAGTGGCACTAGTGGTGCATTCACATGCTGTCAGAATTGTCAGTGATATGTGATAGTGACTCAGAAGTCGTGGATGAACGTCCTTTCAGACTGTATATTTTGGGAATAATTTTGATTCCCAAGTTACCAGATTTGATGACCCATAACCTTTTATAGAGAAAAGAGGACCGACTCAGCAGTGAATTCTTGGTAATTATTTATTTTCCTGGTTATATTCTGTATACTTAATTGGTTTTATGTGATGCTAAACTGTATGACAGAGGCTAAAATCACAAATGTTTCAGTGACAAAACATTTCCGCAAGAGAGAACCTACCGAGAGCAATCCACCAGTGCTCCGTCGAGGGAAAATCAGCCATAACTGAAACCAAAATCACAGGAAAACAGGTTCAAAAACAGACCTTAAATATACTATTTTACAAAACATTTATCACAAACACATGCATATCGTCAATACAAATATTATAAGTCCATGCAATGAAAATATCTAGGACTGTCAATAGACACAGTTTTGTAAACATATTAATTAGATATAAAAAATTAGATCAAATTAATTGCAATAAATCACATCTATCAATCACCAGTCAATCATCTATCGATCATTCATTCAGACATTTGCCTGCATTATTACATTTATATTACATTTACATTTAGCAGACGCTTTTATCCAAAGCGACTTATGAGGACAATCAAAACCAACAAAACAGCAATAAAATGCAAGTGCTATGACAAGTCTCAGTTAGCCCAACGCAGCACACGTTTATATACATATATATATATATATGTGTGTGTGTGTGTGTGTGTGTGTGTGTGTATACATACAAAGAAAACAAATAGAATAAAAAAAGAATATAGAAAGCTAGTGTTAAAAAATTTTTTTTTAAGAAAAACAAGCAGTTAGAAAACAAATAAAGAGTGCAAGTGATAAGAGGGTCAAGTGTTTTTTTTTAATAAAAGAAAACAAATAGATAAAATAGAATTAGAACAGAGAGTGCTAGAGTTAGAGGGTCAAATAAAGATTATTATTAAGCCATGCAAATAAAGCACTGAACAGAAAAAAAATATGTCTGTAGAAGCCATTGTATTTTTTGTCACTATTTTGCCTGTCATGAGCATCACAGCACAGCAATCCATTTAATCTGTCCAAGGTGGACTTGTTCACACAGGACATGTTCTTGTATTTAATTTATAGTATATTTTAACTGTTAGTTTATGCACACGTCCATCAGACGCTGTTCTTTAGCGTCTCACACCATGAGCACCATGTTTTCTGTCGCCTGACTGCAGACTCACAATAACACAATAACACAATCACAATAATAAGGTAACACTTCAAGATTTTTACAGAATTTAAGTACGGGTCCGTGGCAGAATTCATTACATTGGCCTTGTTGGTGAGCAACCCTTTTGTTAAACATATTTTATTGCTGAACATTATGTCATTTTCCAGAACAGCAACTCTAGTTCACAGATAAAGACATAATTCTGTGCATGCACTAATCTAATTCACTCAAACGCTACAGTACAGGTAAACTAGATTCACAAAAGCAGCCGAAAGCCCAACGAACCGGCCGATGTTTTGCAGTAGTCTGAGGCGGTCAGCGGTGCTGTGTGGGTGAAGATGTTTTTCCACTAATGGATGTTATTCAATAGAGTCTGTGGCTGATGTACTTATATGCCTGCAGCATGACAGAGACATGTCACGTGACGTTTATGTATCGTATTGATCTCATATGTTCAGGAAATGTTCACTCTTAATCCAAGGAAAAACATTTTTAAGGTCAAAGGAACTAAAAGAGAAAATTATGACTTTTTCTTCTTTTTTGAATTATTTCAACACACCTGAGCCTTCAGTCAGCTGACCTGTGTTTGGTGCAAACACATCAGCTGCTGTTCAATGACTGTTGTGATCAAGTAAAGCCAGTAAACATGGTAACTCGGATGATACACACACAAGGACACCAGAAAGAAGCAGAAAGACGAATCCATGTGAATCACATTGGTATACACTGAAAAAATGATTCATTGAATTTACTCAATTTTTTTTAAGGTAAGTGGTTACAATCAGTTTATTTTAGCTACATTTAAATTTAGTTGACTAAATTTCAACATATTTTTTTTTTAATTAAATGTAGCTAAAATAAATTGTTTGCGACCAATTACCTTAAAAAAAATTTTTCAGGCATTACCAGAAGTTCATCCATACAGAAGACACTAAACAGTTGATTTAGACACTTTTCAAATAATAACTCACATATGAGTCATTCCTGGGATTCGGTCATATTTCAGTCCCCCAGAGTTTTTAAAGTGGTGGTTCACCACAAATGAATTGTTAGAAGATTTTGACAATACTTTGGCATGCCCATTATAATTAATAACAATAATTACTGAATTTTAATCATTTTTTGCATAAAATAATGTCTTATTAAACCAAGCATTTTGTCATGTCCACGAGGCACTAAGTTTTTACTTAAAAAATTATTAACAAAATGTGCACAGTTTCTATGATTTTCGGCAATAATGTAAGCATTTATTTGTGTTCCTTTCTTTTTTCTTAAAAAAAGCAAAATATTTTATTTAAAAAAAAAAACAGACTTTATAGCTATGTCTCTCAGTCTGAACTCAACCCCGTCACACTAATCATTCTATGCCCATAATAATTTCGACCTTGCTCATATGTGACATTATTTACCAGAAATGACATCCTTCAGGTCTCTTTAATAGTGGTGCAGAAAATTAGTAGAATCATACTTTTTATTCATATTTGTGAGGCGTATTATAGTCAGGGCGCTTAAGCTTAACAAGCTTCACAACTCAACCCCGTCACATAAAATTAATGGAACATGATTATTTTTCAATATTTTACTTCAATTCATAAGTATATACAATGCACTTATTTTATTGCTGCCATATATGGTCTACTCTTCTAGCTTCATGAGGAGCAGTAGGCATTTTGAGTGAAAAAACTCAACCCTGTCACAAGTTTACAACCCCGTACATGTATTTGTGACAGGGTTGTGTTTTTTCACTCAGAATGCCTACTGCTCCTCATGAAGCTAGTTGTTGAAGCTGGTTGAGTTGTTTACGTAATTTATTGATCATTTTAATTAAAAAATATATCAAATAGTCACGATTTCAGTAAATATACCAAAATCAACAACTCATATTTTGTATTAAATAGAATTTTTGATGTAATATCTCCACTTAAGCTTTGACAAGCATGATGATCAGAAATTGCACCCACATTTGCAGCAGAAAGATGCAGATATTTAGTTTATATGCAGATATATTGACCCAGAAAGAAGGAGACAATATGAGAGAGAAACAAAACCAAAAATTAAAATTGAATGCAGTGTATCCCGTCCAGTGTGTTAGAGAAGACAATTAAGAATGAAAGCATTTCTTGCTGATTACCATCTGACATGTTAAGGACTAAAACATTAAAATTGTGGTTTTAGTTAAACTTCTAAATTATTATTGTTTCTTTACAAAAATAAAGAGACCATAGACACACAATTTGTGCATTTTAGCTTCAGTCCTATAAAAATGTGAAAATTATGATAAATGTTACATTTGTTATCATTAGATTGTTATCAGGCTCACATGAGCAGTAGGTTTGTTTTATAACACGTTTCTGAGTAAAATCCTTTTTAAAACAATCCCATTTTGTCTGTTGCAGGGTTGAGAAAAAAAATGTATCTAAATCTGAAAAACAAAAAAACAAAAATGAAAATAATAAAAGGTCTTTAATGCCTGTGGTGGGAAAATATGATTTTTTGGAGGTGTGATATGTGCCTAATGATGTGGTGTATTTAGAATATGAATCATATGTAGTTGAAAAAAAATGTAAATTCCAAGTTGAAATGTTACCGAATCCCAGGAACGACCCACATGCAACTCTATTATTAAGAGAATTGGCCACAGCCTTCCATTGCAAGGACATTTCCATAAACATGATTTTTGCTTGTCTTTCACAGACTGTGGGACAAGAGATGATTTTAAAAAAAAATTTCTGTGCTTTTTGACAGCATGACACAGCATTGTTTGATTTGCATTCATAATGGGGGCAGTTGTGGCCTAATGGATAGAGAGTTGGACTTGTAACCCGAAGGTTGTGGGTTCGAGTCTCAGGTCTGGCAGGGATTGTCGGTGGGGGGAGTGAATAACCAGCACTCTCTCCACCCTCAATACCACGACTGAGGTGAGACCCTTGAGCAAGGCACCGAACCCGAACCATTGGCTGCCCACTGCTCCGGGTGTATGTTCACTACTGTGTGCATGCACTTGGATGGGTTAAATGCAGAGGACAAATTCCGAGTATGGGTCACCATACTTGGCCACACACCACTTCCCTTTCCCCTAATGTTCAGGTTAACTGATCAAACTGATTTGACCAAGTCTTCACCGTGTGTGTGGATGTTCTCACCTGCTCCGGTCAGAGCGACGTGCAGCAGAGTGACCGTGATGGCGTAGTCCCAAACCCACTCCTCCACGATCCACGCGAAGATCAGACCGCCCAGCACATACGTCACCTCCGTGGAGATCACGCTCACTGCACGACACACAACAACACACACTAACACGTCTAACTATCAACACTTACTCAACTGCACAGCCATATAACTAGACCCATTATTTGCCATGTATTGGTTGTTATTGAGTATAACCCTCTTTTACCAACAGCCATTTTCTGTCTTAAATAACTTCCAGTTTCAATAGTTGTTAATGTACAGTATAGGTGCTTTAGCATCATTGAATTGTGTCAAATTGTAAAAATAAATCTGCATTATATCATCTGTCAGACATCAACAATCAGCATCAGCCGTATAAGCAGCACACAATGGTGAAATTTGAAGTATGACTCTAAGTGACAGCCTTGAGCCAGTATTCAGATGACTAAAGCTTTGCACGACACAAAGTATGTACTTTACATTTGAAGCCAGCTTACCTAAATATTTGGGACTCTGCCATGACGGTTGAGTTGTGTAGTCAAAAGGCGCTAACAAGCTGTCCACCTCTTCCACCCTGATAACAAGAAACAAACGCCCAAACAGCTTGAATTATTTCTGCTTTTAGTTCTTCAAATCAATCATTTTTAATGAAGTTGTGTAATCTTGTATGTTGTTTGTATTGTGTAATGGTGGCAAAGGAGTTTCCCTTTACCGGGATTAATAAAGTTTTCTCATCTAATCTCTAATGTGATGCTGCTATCATGTTAATAGTTTTTATGACTGCAATAAAGTTTATTAAAAATAAAGCAATTACAGCAATTGCTAACTATTTTACATTTTAGTGAATTTGTGGCTAATTTGCATTAATTCATATAATCCCATTTGTATGTTTTCATACGATTTGCTTAAGCCTCACTGAGAGTTAGGTTTAGGGGTAGAGCTTCATGCACACTTAAAAAAAAAAAAATCGTATGTTTTCATACAAATTATATGGTATGAATTCATACAAAATTGCACGTCATAAAACAGTTACATTTTCTCATGAGATCAGGTTGAAGACCACATGGCTTATGAAAGTCAACACAAACTGATCCCGCTCTACTACGGTGAATATCATGCTTATGATTTATGCTTATGGTAATTTTCACAAAATTTAGAATCCAGATTTTACATTTTACATCAACTATTAACCCAACCAGGGCTATTATAGTTAACTAAAACTAAAACTGAAGCTAAAATTAAAACCATTAATTATATGAAATAAAATTAGTGTCAATTGATTTTAAAAATATATATATTAGTGCTGTCAAACAATTAATTGCGATTAATCGCTTCCAAAATAAAAGTTTTTGTTTGCATACTATATGTGTGTGTACTGTGTATATTTATTATGTATATATAAATACAAACACATACAGTATATATTTTAAAAAATATATGTATGTATTTACGTGTGTATATTTATATTGATATAATTTATATTATATATAAATATATTTAAAATATAAACATAGCTTATTTTTCTTAAATATATACATGCATGTGTGTGCATTTATATATACATAATATACACAGCATACATACATATAGTATGTAAACAAAAACTTTTATTTTGGATGCGATTAATCGTTTGACAGCACTAATATATATTTCAACTAAAGGCAACATTTCTAGTTTTAATTTAGTTGAATTTGATGTAATACAATAACTGAAACTGAAATAAAAATAATAAAAAGTATACAAAAATGACAAAAACACACTAAAATCACACACACTCTCACACATATATATAACAGTCTCTCAGATACAAAACTGTTGCTCGCACAAAATGTGGAAAAAAAAGTCTAACCGTTAAAAAAAAAAAAAACTGCCCAGGCCCAACATGTTAAACTGTTCATAGGCTGAACATGAAACTGACAGTTTTGTGATGCAATGCATATAAAGAACAGCAGCAGTGATTTGCATATGACGGTCCATGGGACTAATATTACAAGTGTTGAGAAATACTGACGTAGACGATTTTTTTTTCTGCACTACAGGAAGTCAGTAGACACATCACCACATAAGAGGCAGACGCACACAGAAAGACAGACAGAGAGAGAGAGGAAGTAGCGCTGCTCAACGTGGAAAATCTCACCTGAGAATACCGATGCAGAGACTGACCACAATATAGTAGAGCGAGTAGAAGCACACCATACACATCAACAGATTCTGAAGAACAGCCTGACGACAAACACAGCCACGCTCAGTGCTTTTGGGAAACACATCGGTTCGTTCCAGTGTTGATGCTATTATTAATTTAACATGCTCTGCTGTTGTAGAGGCCTGGACTATTCCTGTACATGGTCACTCTTTCACAATAGAAATCTTTGCAGAAAATCTTCAGATTTAGTCAAGTCTAAATTTATTTCTATAGCACATTCAAAAGCAAATTGTGATGTTTTTATCAGCTCTCATTCTGACGGCACCCATTCACTGCAGAGCATCCATTGCTGAGACATTTCTCCAAACCTGATGAAGAAACAATCTCATCCCAATCTTGGGTGATCTGAGAGTGAGCACACGGACAGAAGAGAGCGCTCTGAGTTTTGCTGTTGCTATGGATTCAGTGTCACAGAAAGCAGCAAGAAACAGCAAGAAGCTGCCAAGCTGAAACTGCATCCAGAGCGCTGCCATTTTGGATCGGCAGACACAGCAGAGAGGTTCACCAGATCAGCAGCTGTGAATCTGAGCTCTCAGCGTCCAGATGAGCGTGAACACAGACGCACGGGGTCTCATCAACAGATGAGCGTTAGTGACAGGCTGATATTCAGACAACGTGAGATCATCAGCTCGTGCCATTTCAACATTTGACAAGCTTTCAACCAAAAGATTTATTATGCGTTAAGTCATTTTGCATGTATTTTGTAATTTATATGCATCATTTACCAGCGGTACACATCACCAAATAGTAATTAGGCTTGTCAGTACAACAAATTGTCATAAATAAACCCTCACAGGTTTCATAATTCTCAATACTTTTGTGCTCCAGGGTCACATATAGTAAGTTGGATACACTTATGTAGTTGTAGGTTGAAGTTATTAATTTGTTATGTGGTGATCTTAAGTCGCTGGGGTATATTTGTAGCAATAGCCAAAAATACATTGTATGGGTCAAAATTATTGATTTTTCTTTTATGCAAAAAATCCTTAGGATATTAAGTAAAGATCATGTTCCATGAAGATATTTAGTAAATTTCCTACCGTAAATATATCAAAACTTAATTTTTGATTAGTAATATGCATTGCTAAGAACTTCATTTGGACAACTTTAAAGGTGATTTTCTCAATATTTAGATCAAATAGTTGTATCTCAGCCAAATATTGTCCTATCCTAACAAACCATACATCATTATTTATTCAGCTTTCAGATGATGTATAAATCTCAATTTCAAAAAAATTAACAGTTATGACTGATTTTGTGGTCCAGGGTCAAATTTGTTATTTTTCTTCAAAATGAAGTTGTCTGTATCTAGCAGATTGTGTTTAACACACAAAACAGTGATCAAGTCAACACAATGATGTACAGAAATTCTACATTGATTAAAAAAAAAACTGTGCTGTATCGGTATTGGCCGATATTCAGAATTTCTGGTCTCAGATCGGTTCTGCACCTCATTCTGTCTAATTTCAAAATCAACACAGTGCAATATTTTGAGTAAATATTGCACACAATCACAACACAGATCAGCAGTTTTGAGTTTATGTCATAATATCGGTCACTCCCCTCAGTTATATCGGTATCGCCACTCGGTTTATTCTGCTCAAATAAACGCGTCTGTCATGTTTTCCAGCACTCGCAACATCAAGGTCACGAGTTCGATTCCCAAGGACCGATATAACGCATGTCATGCATGTTGATTGATTGATTGACAGCTGTCTCACCTTGTTGAGTGATGGAACCAGCAGTCCTCTCCATTTGGGCGCGTTCTCCTCACTGTAGAAATCATACTGGAAGGGCGCAGCCTGCATGATGTGTGTGTGTGTGTGTGTGTGTGTCTCACATCCACCTGATCCGAGAAGGAAGAGGAGGAAGAGCACACCTGTCTAATGTGACCATCGCATCCTCGTCCCTCAGCATGAGTTATCGATCAGATATCGATCCCTGAGGCGATCAGTGGCCGCACATCTCCTCAGCGATCGATCAGGTATCGATCAGGTTCGTCTCGCTGGGCTCCTAAACGATCGTGTTTTGATCAGCTCTCAGTGTTTTATTGATCCGCGTTCATTCGGGCGGTTCATGAACATGCGCAATAAAACGCGTCCAAAAACTCTCTTTTTTCGGCGGGTTCCGCGTCCTTGAGCCTCGCGCCGCTCCTCGAGATCAACCACAAACACTCGAGCATCGGATGAAGCCCAAAAGTCCAAACTAAGAGAGTAAAAGCTAGAGTCTCTCCGCGGTTTGAAAGAGACGAAGCAAAAACACTGTGCGTGTGATGACGCAATGACGCACGGGCGACGCAGGCGAACTGAGGATCGCCGATCATTCCATCAGCAGGAAAATCGAGGATAATAAATCTGATAAACAATTAACTTAACAAAATATATCACGTTTAGTGAGTATAATAATATAAATATTAAATATACATTGGGAAAATAACGAAAGGACACGCTTGCGGTTTGACAGGTGTGCGTTTTTTTTTTTTTTTTAGAAATTGCATTAGTTTTGATATACCCCGTGATTTTGTATTCAAATACGACGCTGATTTTTAGTTTTTAAATTCGCTTCGTCTTTGCTGTGAAACTGCTTTGAGCGTGATGACGTAATGATGTCAGACCAAACTAATGGAGCACAGGGACGCCGATCGCAGATCACTCCCATCGCCAGGAAAATAAACCATACTGTAACACATTTAATCTAATATATAGTACGTAGGTTTTTTTAGACTACTATAGTACTGTACTGTTATATGTATTATTTATGTGCTTATTGTAACTTAACCTTTAAACTTTATTTTCTTAAATGTGTGTAT
>JAFVLL020019727.1:0-40408 GCA_021397915.2 Tor tambroides
GCAGCAAATCAGCATATCAGAATGATTTCTGAAGGATCATGTGACACTGAAGACTGGAGTAATGATGCTGAAAATTCAGCTTTGATCACAGCAATCAATTGTATTTTACTATATAGTCACATAGAAGAGCTGTTTTAAATTGTAACATTATATATTTCACAGTACTGTTTACTGTATTTTTCATCAAAATAATTTGTATACTCTTTTCCACAATTGGAGCTCTATTCCTTAAAATGATAGATGTCAAGCTCCTGCAAAAGGACAAATACTGTATATGACCAATAGAAAGGCACCATAAAAACAGTCCGCATTCTGCACTATTCAAGTCTTCTGGACGATACCAGAGCATTGTGTCATATGGACTGATAATATTGGTATTTAACTTTAGTGATATTAAACTGTCCCTTGTAAAAATTCTTTAAAATGATTTACTATTTGCCATATACACCAGAAAAGATAAATTATAATGTCAAGAATATGCCACTCATTTATGGTGTGGTGTGTTGCGAACGGGGTTTGGTGGGCCACTCTTTGCCAAAAAGTCCAGGGCCACTTTTTGGCCCCAGTCCACCCCTGCCTTTCTGTGAATTTCATGTTTGTCCTTCATGAGTTCCTGAGCTCTTTCCACTACACTAGCACATAGTCAGTCCCAGGTGTGTTTGCTTACAGGTGTTAAGAACTTGATTATGTAAGATGATACAGTTAGGTTAGTGGATCTGGGCCAGCTCTGTTTTGGTGGTAATAGTTATTTTTAGGGGAGAGGGGCAGAGGTCAGTTGCTTCTGGCTGCTGTAGGCTGGAATGTGCTGAGATGAAAGTTGTCCCAACATCCCACTGCAGCTGCTGCATTCCAGCCGACTGCCGAGCCAATGTGGGAAACCTCCTTCGTTTGTTATAGTAGCAACTGCGGTTGCAGTATTTCTAGTTGATTATTACAGTAATGACAATGAAGCAGTAACAGAGTGCTTAATTGTATTTTTGAATGAAAATAACTGTAGAATAATTCATCTGTTTTCCATGCTTCATGCACAGTGACTTGGCTTAATTTGAAGACTCTAAACTGGCAATGAGATGGGAGTGAGTGTCGGGGTGGAGACTGGAGATCTATTGTGTTACACATAATGAAAGGTCATAAATAGATGGCACAGTTTCAAATACGAGACACAGCTTGGGTTTCATACCCAGCACCAGCTGTAAAGTTCACTTAGGTCCACCTCATTGGAGCACTTTCAAGAGTTTCTGTCTTACCCATGTGTCTGAGTAACGGGCCAATCAGCTGTAAGCATACGTACCCCACCTACTAAACATCCTCGTCTCAGTTAGCCATTGGCTGATGCATTTCACTACTCTATGCTTATTAAAAGAGCTTACCTTTAAAAAAATGGGGCAGGGGCAGGGGCAGGTGACTACTTGTGTTTATCACTGCACACCAATCAGCATCAGCCACGTACGTTTTGTACCGAGAGAACGGTAACAAAATATAAACAGATGCTTGTCACCTCAGCTAACATCAACCTTTCAACCAGTGTATTTCTGCCACAATTACATCACCATCTTGATAGAAAAACTGACCTGCCTAACAAAAAGACGCAAAACAAATGCATATACCCGCATAGTGTTTTATATACAATATATTCTATTTCTCAACATAATATCTTGTGTATTATATGCATTATTTAATGCATGATGTATAATAATATGATATTATTATGAAAAGGTATTAATTCTCTCTCTTGAAGCAGAAGCAACAATAACACCTTCCTGATAAAACTAAAATGATGCACCTCATCCATACCAACTGGAATCATATTCTGATATAAGGATATGGGATAAAGATTAAGTGACCATTTTCAATGAGTGAACCTTTTCTTCAAAAGGATTAAAACACACAGAAAGGATTAAAACACAGAGAAATGCACACAAAAGGAACACCTGTAAGCAAAGCCACAAACAAGCCAGCAATTATTTTAGTTCAGAATCCGACTACCCTGTAAAGGTGCACCAGTCAGTAAAGCTCTGCATAACAGGCCTGTGTGGGTGAGTGGTACAAAAGAAGCCAAATTTGAAGTTTGCCAAAACGCCCATTAGCAAGCTGTTGCGGTCAGATAACCACAAAACTAGCTTTTTTGTAAAAATATTCAAAATCCAAACAATGGCCACACTTCAAAATATCTAAATTGTAATATGATGATGACATTCCTTAGTAGAACGACTATATGTCTTGTTGAAATCAAGCAAGAATGGATGGAAATACAATTGGAGAATGTCCTACATTCTGTTGAAACTGGCATGGGAGAAAGTTAATCTTTTAGCTGGACAATGATCTTGAACATAAGAACAAATGAACACTAGGGTGACACATGAAAAAAGGTGAATGTCCTACAGTTGACCCCATCACTGTCCAGTTGAGAAATTGAGGCATTTTTTGAAAACTGAATGGGTCAAACTCTGTTCGGAGGAATGAGTCAAAATCATATATGGACAGCTTGCAAAACTGTCACATACTTATGCCAAAAGACATACAGCTATAGCCATGAAACATTAACTTGTAGGAATGAGTTAATTTTGAGTTTCAGTACCTAAAATATTATTGTACAGTAGGTACAATGAGAGAACTAGTTAGAATGCTGAGCTAAACATTTGGTAACACTTTTGTTTAGGGACCAATTCTCACTATTAACTAGTTGCTTATTAACATGCATATTACTGGCATATTGGCCGTTTATTACTACTTATAAAGCACATATTAAAGCCTTATTCTGCATGACCATATTTTAGATCCCTTAACCCTACCCCATACCTAAACTTAGCAACTACCTTACTATTAATAAGCAGGCAAAAGTCATTGTTAATAGTTAGTTAAGAGTGAGAACTGATCCCCAAACTAAAGTAATTTGGCCTCATTATTATTATTATTATTATTTTAATTTCCATGTGATTTCAAAAAACAGCAATAGCTGTGGATTATTGGGCATAAATAGTTCTGTCATATGTGTATTCAGGAGTGGACCTGTCATACACACACAATACACAGGGCTAGTGACTATCAGCCATTCCTGAACTTTTAAACCAGTGCATTTATAGCCCTGCTTGCATCCATTTTCTGATCATGTTTGGTTGAGTTGAATCTCTGAACAGCTAAAACATATCTACTCACAGCTTAAGGATCATAGTCCATGAAGTGTGGTCTCACGTGCTTACCTGTTTGTCCTTGTGTAGTTTACATGACATGAGGAATCAATGCTGATTTTCTTATTTTTGTACATTGTACAATGTAATAATAATTATTAAAAATATTCGTCTTCAATTGTTACATTTTATCGGTGGGAAAAAATGCCAGTGGACTTAATTATCAGGGGGGTTTTTTCTTTTATGCCACATGTCTCAGGTTGAGAGTTCAACAAAAAACTGACCTTTGTCTTGCCATCTCACTTCATTGACTCATTTGTTCACTAAAAATTCTCCCTCCAAAATTCAACTGCCATGTGAAAAACAAAATTTGTACATGTAACACCAACTGCAAAATTATAATATTATAATGCTTATGTTAAACACATCTGTTCACAGATAAGCATCAGTACATTTATTCAGCATCTGTGGAATTCACCATCACAGCTCAGCCAGTTCAGTAGTTATATAGGTCATTCCTATAGGTTCATAGATTTTGTTTGTCTTTCTGCTCAAGCATAAAAGTTGTAGGTTTAATCCCATGTGTGGGCACCTAAAGAACTGGAGAGTAACTAAGATCACAATCCTGCTCTGTCACCACTGTGCCTTTGACAGCAGGGCATGAGATTATTTCAGGGGAGGGCCCTGCATTTACCGTACTACAAGTTGCTTTGTAAGCATCTACTACATGAGAATAAACTATTAACTATTAAACTTGCCTTCTATCAAGTCAAGTCACCTTTATTTATACAGCACTTTAAACAATACAGATTTGTCACAGTAATAAACAAAGAAATAAAATAAGAAGTGATGCAAAATTAAGTAAGAAAAATTTAAATTCTGCTGCAAAGCAACCCTACAAAGACAAGTGTCATTATTCAGCTCAAATTCATGTATTAGAGCTCTTAAAATATTTTAAGATTTTGAGAGATATATAGTGGTATGCAAATAAATCAAATGTCCCACATCAGAGAATGAAGCAGCAAAATAAAATGTATACAAATAAATACTGTATACTATTACAATAATTCCATTACTTTTGCAAAGTTTTGATTCAGTGGGTGTTCCTAATTTGACATTTCAACCCTTGGCTTGAAACCATATTGTAGCTTTGAAGCTTTGAAAGGGAACTTTTAGTTGAAAATGTGGAAATCTTCAATCTACAATTGACAGCAGAAAAAGTGGTCATACCAGGATACACAATAATCCCAGTCTTGCACATTATAAGCACACTGTGAGCATAGACAGTTCAAAATTTAACAAAGATCAGCACAGCATGTCTTGGAACCATATTTTATGATTGATTGTTATATGTTAAACCATTGTTTTTCAAAAGGTTTTGCAATGCATTTATTACACAACCACAAAAAATAAATTTTTGCCAAGCACGTCTTTTTCAAATGAGAGGAGTGCTGTATCATCCAATCACATCTGCAGTTAACTTCACCACACCCCTTCAGATCTGATATTACTTGACATAACCTTTCCACAAAGTTTATCATAAATCACCCTCAGGTCTGTTTGTCAACGCTCCAGCCCTGATACGTATTACTATGATGTGAGATGATTTGTAGCCCACAAGTGTCCACTGTGTCCATTAACAACAGCAGCCCTCCCACCCCAAAGAAACCCTACGACGGAGCTGAGCGCACAAGGGGTTAACAGAGAGTTTCTGAAAGTTTGAATCTCCTCCCCCCAAACAACACCCCCCTGGAATGGTCTGCCCCACTCGTTCACATGACATGTGTGTGTATGTGTGTATGTTTGTGAGTGAGAGAGTACAGCTTAGTGTGTGTGTTTTCTTTCTGCCATATATAGGGGCAAACTTGCTTCGAGACGAGGTTGTGTGTTATATAGTCTGTGATCTATCTGCAAACCTCTCTTTCTTTCTATCTTTCTTTCCTCTATACCCTCGGGACTATAAGGAGCTCTGCATACTTGGCCTGCTTTAGCCAAAGTTGGAGGAAAATTATTGAGCACTTGATAGATCATTTTCTCCTGTTGATTCTGAAGATCTGTTCAGTTGCTGGCAAACATGGAAGGACTGAATGACGTTCATGATGACGGATCCTTCATGTTCACCTCAGAGTCTGTGGGAGAAGGGCATCCAGGTGATTTTCAATCTGAACTTTTACATTTAAATGTAAATTTTAACATTTTGTAGTGTGTACTATATACTTTTGCATTCTGGACCTGGGGACTTGCATGGAGAGAAACCCTAAAGACATGTACCTATAGACTAATTCACCTGCCTCAACAAGTCATTGGTGCTTATAGAAGTGGTGAGCCAGTTAAGCAACAGTTTGTACAGAAGTAAGCTGCTTAAGCAACACTTCAATGGGGTTCATTCACACTTTCAGTAACAAAACTTCCACAGTACCATGTGCTTAGCTGGTATTTCATTGAGTGAAAGTGTAGTAGACAAAAATAGACAATTAGGGGTCATGACTTTTACAGGGGTGTTAAATGACTGCATATCACTTAGAGGCTTTTCTCAGTTAAATATTTACTATGCAGTTTATTTCATAATGAACTTACTGATACAGTGAATGATTTGATTATGACACCGTCCCATGGCTGTCTAGTGAGTCAATTATCGGCGCAACAAATTTTGCTTCAGTAGTTTTTTTCTGTTTCATGTGGGAAATTGCCAGACCTCACATTTCTTATCAACCATACTGCAGTTCTCTCATGTCATGCTACAAGGCCAAAGTGCTATAGACATTTTCATATTCGGCACTCCTAAAAAATGCTAAGTCAGCTTGATTTGAGTGTATTTCACAATACATATTTCAAAGCTTCTTTCAAAACTTAATGACTCTTAATAAGTTTTAATGACTTTTAATCTAATCCGGTCTAGTTCCTCCTAGACAAATTTTGCAACACTGCAAACTAACCTGTCTGGTTCACATGAACGAATTTTGAGAGTCTTGCTAAACATCTCCCATCAGCACATATTTCAGCAGATCAATCAATAGGCGTGCATGTGCAAGATGCAAAAAAATCTATTCCATAATGCTCCAGACTGAAGCGGTCTCATAGATTTGACTTGTTTGTCTCGAATTATCACCTGAGATGTTGTTTTTGACAGTGTCGTTTCTGATGTAACTCACCTAAACTGTTGCCTCAGCTAGCAGCCCAAATATAGACTGAGTGAATGATTCTGAAAGGAGAGGACCACCGGTATTGTCCTCCAGCTGCTCAGCTGGGGTTTTGCTTTGTTGCCATTCCTGTGTCCTACAGTCTTACTATAGGAGAGACATTTAAACTCTGAAACTTCTAGTGTTATAACAGTAAACACACACTTGAACCTTCATCTGAGCCATTACCTAACTTTGTTTCATAATGGTGTGATTTCGTTAATAGATAAAATCTGTGACCAAATCAGTGATGCAGTTCTTGACGCACACTTGAAGCAGGACCCGGATGCTAAAGTGGCCTGTGGTGAGTGATCATTTTTAATCACAAACAAAATAAACATATAAACATGACTGTCAATATATTCTTTGAAAGTTTATAGTCCAACAGCTGGTCACTTATCTTGTCTCTTGTTCAGTTATAGAGTGACCATTTCTTGTACTCTTTCTATAACTGAAGTTTAAGGGCAATTAAATGGATAACATCTCCATGTCTAAATTCAACCTAGCAATGGATTATACAGTGGCAATTTCCCTTTGTCAAGGGTCGTTTGACTAATTAAGTTCGTTTTAATCATCAGAAACTGTTTGTAAGACTGGTATGGTACTTCTCTGTGGTGAGATCACATCTCGGGCCAACGTTGACTACCAGAAGGTTGTGCGTGACACCATTAAACACATTGGATATGACAACTCTGAAAAAGGTCAGGATTAATATATATTTCGATTTTCAGCACACCGCCTACTAATTCAGATCTTTACTAACTCATCCACCATTTTTTCCCCCACTCTTCAGGTTTCGACTATAAAACCTGCAATGTGCTTGTGGCTCTCGAGCAGCAGTCTCCTGATATAGCGCAGGGTGTCCACATTGACAGACATGAGGAAGATATTGGAGCTGGAGACCAGGTCCGAACATAACAGATGTGTTTGAGCACATTGTTTGAGACACACATCTTCATATTGCATTTCCGTTGTGCTTTAGGGTCTCATGTTTGGCTACGCCACTGACGAGACGGAGGAGTGCATGCCACTCACCATTGTCCTCGCTCACAAACTCAACGCCAAAATGGCCGAGCTGCGGCGGGATGGCACCATCCCATGGCTCCGCCCAGACTCAAAAACTCAGGTCAGCAAAATAAGACTAAAACTAAACTAAATATTATGTTTAGAGTAAAAACAAAAATGTTGTGAAGTTGTTTTTGCACACTTACAGTTGCAAGTTGATATAATTGAGTCTTTAGAGCCACAATGTGCAGGTTCAAAGCCTCTGACTGACATTGACCATGCTATCTTATCAGCCGAGTGTTCACTGAACCAACACATTGGCCAATAGGTGTGACGGCTGTTGAGCAAGATAGTGACCATGAGGCGGTCTCTTTTAATGCTTGAGAGAAAATGACCCCCAGCATGACATCCAGGGCCCCCGGTCCTCACTTTTCCCAGTGGGACAGAGGACACGGCTGTGCACCCGTCAATCTCAGGAGCATGCCAGCAACTCAAGCTGGGCAGCTCTCAGGAAGCTGAAACCTCTGGTCTATTTTAGAGTTCTGCCATTTTCAGACCATACAGCAGGAAATGTCCTTCACATTTCTCCTTCACTTGAAATGATGACTTCAGATGTTTTCCACAACTTCAGGTCACTGTGCACTACAAGCAGGAGAATGGCGCCGTGATTCCTTTGCGTGTACACACAGTGGTCATCTCCGTCCAACATGACGACCACATTTCACTGGAGGAGCAGCAGCGTATTCTGAAGGAGAAGGTCATCAAAGCTGTGGTGCCAGCAAAATATCTTGATGAAAAGACTGTCTACCATCTGCAGCCAAGTGGACGGTTTGTCATCGGAGGGCCGCAGGTGAGCACCTTGTCTTTCTATGGTTCAATCGGTTGAATAAAACACTGCTGTATAATGAACTTTTAAAGGTTTAATTCACTTTAAAAAAAGAAAATCTGTGATTACTTATCCAATTTCATGTTGTTTTAAGCCTTTATGCTATATTTTTTTTCTTCAGAATGAATTTTTTTGAAGAATCTTTGTGCAGCTTTATCAAAAACACACACACACACACACGTTGGTTTTTGTGGTTTACGGGGACTCTCCATAGGCGTAATGGTTTTTATACCATACAAACTGTATGTGCTATTGCCCTACACCAACCCTACACCTAAACCTATCCCATACAGGAAACTTTGTGCATTTTTAGATTTTCAAAAAAACACCATTTAGTATGTTTTTTAAGCCTTTTGAATTACGGGGACATAGGCAGTGTCCTCATAAACCACCTTCAAATTGTAATACCTCTGTCATACCCATGTCATTAAACAAATTTGTGTCCCCGTAAACCACAAAAACCAGTACACACAAAAAGTAGTCAATATTGCTTGTGCACTATATTCCAAGTCTTCTGAGGCAATGCAATAGAGTTGAGTGTGGAACATGCCAAAATTAAATCATTATTCATTGAAAATCTTCACCTACTATATGTCAAAGCTGTCATGCCAATGTCATTGACACCAAAACAGTACTGGTTCTCATGTTTATTGTAGCAGAACATGATGAGCCATTTCAAATATGTGCACAAGCACAGACTAGACATAAGCTTCAATGAGGTGAAGAGCTGCTTCATAATTCTTCAAAAAAATTCTCCCTTGGTTTTTCCACAGAAAAACATAACTGCTAACCAGTTTGGAATGACATGAGGATGACAGAATTTACATTTTTGGTAAACTATTGTTTAAACTATAAAATAATCTTTGCTTTTCAGGGAGATGCTGGTGTTACGGGTAGGAAGATTATTGTGGACACATATGGTGGTTGGGGGGCTCATGGTGGTGGGGCCTTCTCTGGAAAGGACTACACTAAGGTGGACCGCTCTGCTGCCTATGCTGCACGCTGGGTGGCTAAATCTCTGGTGAAGGCCAAACTGTGCAGAAGAGTGTTGGTTCAGGTGAGACGAAAGTGTAGACATCTTCAATAACATCTTTCAAGTTAAAAAACTGTGAACAACACATAAGGTTGTGTCTAGACAAAAAAGTTGATCCACATTACTGACCAATTTTATCTGATATGGATTAAAACGGGAATGGATGAGCTGGTGTCTGGAGCAGGGTCATGAATAATTCATTTGCTCTGTAGGTGTCTTATGCCATTGGAGTTGCCTACCCTCTCTCAATCTCCCTCTTCACCTACGGCTCATCGGAAAAAACAGAGAAGGAATTGCTACAGATTGTCAACAAGAACTTTGACCTCCGACCAGGTGTCATTGTTAGGTAAACAATTAATAAGATAATATGTTCTTCTTATGTTCTTCTACTTTAGGGAAGGAAAACAACATTTTCTGTTTTTCAGCCTTAAAAACCTAATTGTTAAGTTCAGTATTTGTGTGGTGAGTTAAAATGGAGGGAAACATTATTTACATGGATTTAGTTGACTAAAATAAGGGGAATTAAGGATTATTCTCTGCTATTACATCTGTCCAGTAAGTGTAATGTTATACACATCCAATCAGGTTTATTTAGACTAAAATAGCATAAACTTTTAGTAGATGAAAATAATGTTTAAGTCAATGAGTAAAAGCAAAATAAAACCAACATTTCATATATTAATTTAAACATAAACAGCAAGTAAAATCTGTTTTTCTTGAAATATTGAGGACATTATTTTAATACAATATTGTGAATTCTTTACACTTTAGTCATTTACTGTCTGGGTTTTAGTGCATTGAATCTTGAGTGTATTTGCAGCATGACTCACACATCTGACTAGCATGTAACGTTCACATTTCTGTGCCATTTTGGGCAGATTAGGTGTACTATTACATGTGTGTGTGCGTGTACCGGATCTTAAAAAATGTGTGCCATGAGGGGGGAAAAAAAATTAAGAACCACACTGATTACAATATTGCTCAACTGTCATAGTAATATATGTAAACATGGCATTTACAAATATTTCCTCCAGGGGGAGTATCACTACCACCAATGTGCTCTAAATCGCGGTTCTACCTTGTTTTAGCCTATATCAACATACATAACACATGGTATAATGTATAAATAATTTAGTATAAATATTTAATAAGTACCGAGGCACATAAAATAGGTTGTATTTATTTATTTATTTATCAATTTTTATTTTTAAGTACAGTTTTGGATCAGGTAGGAGGTGTCAGCTGTTTGGTGAAAAGCTAACTAACTCAATTTCCACTTACAGGGACCTGAACCTGAAGAGACCGATCTACCAGAGCACCGCCTGCTACGGTCATTTTGGCCGATCAGAGTTCCCCTGGGAGATGGCCAAGAGTCTCAAGGTTTAAACTGAGAGTCGTGCGAGTCTTACCTTCAGTCATTCAGTCGCTCTTTCCTCCATCGCTCCTCTCTCAGCTGATATTGGTTCTCTTCTCTCATATGCTACATTTAAGATTAGACGAATATATAGGCTACTGTAAATGTCAAGATTGATCAATTAAATTCAGCCTTTTATTTAGAGGTCTATCGTGAAAGGATCCCTCACAACTGTTTAACCACATCAACACATAGGACAATCTATCATTCCTTAAAGCTGAAGTGCGTCATATACGAGCATAGAATAGAGAGAAAACCTCAAGTAATCAGTTGATAGTTTGATTACATTACAAAGTGTACGTACTGTGACGCTGGTGCTATCAAAACACTACTCTGTCAACAGCAACACTGGCGCGAGTTTTGGGCGGGAATATCTGTTTTTCCGATCAATGGAGGAGAGTTCGGGAAAACTGCAGTGCAGTTCTGTTTGATGCCACTAGTACCTCAGATAAACACATTTCAGCTTTATACTTAAAATTATTTAAATCATAACTATTCAGTTTTTACTAGGCTACATTGTAATTTCTTTTTCTCTTTCATGAGCCAAGTTAACTATTTAATCAGTTTTTCATTGTGGCTGTAACCAGTTACAGCAGCGTGTTGTGAAGAGTGTTAGGCTATAAGCATATTGTGGACCATTGGGAGCTTTGGGTTTTATACATGTTACACAATCTGATAATCATATTCCTTGCATCATATATTTACAGTCTTAAAAGGGTCTAATTTGTGTGCCTTTTTATTGCATCATAAGAACATATGCTTTTTATGCTTCATTATCTCATTAATGTTTGATAATGGCAGAGGGATATTATGAGAATACTGTTGTTTAGGTGTACAGATCCTGTGCTGGTCTTACATTAATTGTCACCCCTGGAGAGTGAGCATGTGTATGTGTGTATACTTCAGTTATGAACAAAGCCAGATTATGTTGCACACTTGAGATGTGTGTGAAAGCCACTCATTTGTTTTCTTTAGACTTCTGTGAGTTCAACAGAGGCATTAACCCTTACAAACACTATAAACCTTCTTCTTACCGTTTTCTTTCAGAATCTCAACTTTTGTCTTTAAGACTGAATTAAGAATTTGACATGTAAATAATTGTGAATAATTAAAGTGTGAAAAATTCTTCATATATGTCTGGTGTCAGTATGGATGTCTTTTAAACACAATGAATGACTCATTTATCAGTTAATATGCCAACCAATCATTCCATTATGCTGCATTATGTTCAAAGAATATGTTTACTACACAGTTTTGCAATAGGTCACTGAAAGCTGAAACAAAACACTTGATAAATCAAACAAGAATAACCAAATCCAATCTGTTTAAATAAACTCAAAGGCCGTGATGACCACTGACCACTAACAGGAATTGTGTGACACAGTCTACATGACTTAAGCAAAGTACATTCACAGAGATGAGACAGAAAAGTTAATGTCTGATTCTGCTTTATTTCCATACATTTTAAGGCAAATTTACAGCACAATCAAACATCTCCTGCCATATCCAATGAATGAGCCAATCTTTGGTTGAAACAAAGGCACGTGAAGGTATTTTTGCTATCTGGTATACCATTAAATGTTGATGTGTGGCAGAGTCTTGTTGAATGATGACAGCAGGTTTTCAGCAGTACAGCTATTGACTGTCAGAGTCCAAGTTTATGCAAACTAATAGATAATACATGAAGGAACACAAGCCTAGGCAAAAGGTAACACAGAAAAGTGACTCTTTTAACTGAACTTTTTTTTTTACCCTCATGTTGACCTCTTTTTTAATTTATTTTTTCCTCTGTGGAACACAAAATGAGAATATTTGCAAACTTTGAAGATGCTGGTTCTTTGCTTATTACTTCATATAAATTCATCTCATGGTGACAAAGTCTCTTAAGCTCCAAAAAAGCACAAAAACAGTGTGCTGTTGTGACTTGTTTGCAATATTTCTTCTAGCCATGTGAATTTCTATGTGATTCATTTTATGTGAGAAACAAATACATTTAATTCATTTTCACAGAAAATCCTCCCTTATTTTGCACTGCTCAAAGCTCACATTTGATGGCACTGATGGAGTGAGATGTCATCTTTGTTTTTTTGTTGTTGTTTTTGTTAAGATTATCAGTGAAATAACAATTGGAACTGTTGAAATACACCAAATGAGTCGTATGAGCAACTTTCATGGTGGTCATTACTGGGAATTCTTCAAATTTCTTCTTTTGACTTCCACAGGGAACATAACAGCATTTGGATTTGAAACAAAATGAAGGTGAGTGTATAGCGAATTTTTGATTTTTGATGAGCAATTTCTTTAAGCAATATCAGAAATATTTCTGAGACAATGGTTTAAAAAACAAATTAAACCAAATTATGGAGTTAACACAGTCCCTATTACAAGATGCAACTGAAGCAAGATAAACAACGCTATCTCACGACCAATTTGTATGTATTTTACGAGGTGGCTAATTCATACGATCTCACTCGTATGACCTCTCTCGTACAATTTTGTTTGACTTGTCTAGACCCCAGTGACAGGTTGGCTTAGGGGTGGGGTTAGGGGTAGGTCATTTGTACGAATTCATACGAATTGGAGAACTCGGAAAAGGTGCGTAATTTAACGAGTGAGGTCATACAAATTTCTACGAATTAGCCACCTCGTAAAGTATGTACGAATTGCAATGAGATCGGGTTGAAATAAAGCTTTCTATGAAGGAATTGTTCTAAACAAGTAACGGAAATGGTAAAACTTTAACTTATATCTGGCGGATCAATGCAGTCTTGAAAACAGAAAAAAGATATGCGACAGCAAAAGACAGATCTGAAATTCCTGAGCGAAGAGAACTAGTAAACCGAAATGACACGAAAGATGTTTTCAGGATGGCACTGGTAGAATCAAATGGTGATAAGCATAAATATGGCTCTTATCCTGACAAATTAAATGACAAAACTCCCTTGATAATGACTGAGGAACAATATGATTTTTTTGTCATGCTGGTAGTGTGAAAACATTTGACCAATGTAAACCAAATTGCATCTGTTTTTCAAAACAAAATCAATTATGAACTTGCAGTCCTGCTGCAAGTCATTTTGTCTGCAAAAAAAAACAGCTCACAGAGACCAACTCTACATCTAAGAACACCTAAACTAGTCACCCTTTACATTAAAGGGCAGCTTCTGAGAAAACTCAGTCTTTCATTACTAGACGCTTCCTTGTAAACCCCCAGTCAACACAACAATTCCCACAGTCACAGAAAGAGGGAAACCTATGATCGCACTGACCTCAGGACAAACTCTCTTCTCAATTACATTTGGTCACAATGTACAACAATATTCATAGACTCTAACATGACATGGAATGGCACCAATTACTGGCAACTTAATGTGATAAGCTTATGCGCCTGTTTTGCGAGAGGTTTTTGCAGATCTCGTTCAGCTTAGTTGTTTACAACCAGCATAATATTTGCTGCATAAGAAAAAATACATGCCTTATATATTCAAGGCAGTTTGACTATTGACATACATTTCTATTAAATATTGGTTTTCGGTATAAGGCACATTTGGTAATGACAATTTCCTGAAAAAACACATTTCAGACAGCATACGGTGATTAAGGCAAAATGAAACGCCTTGATCAGTTAACAGACAGCAGAGATATGTGACAATAAAATGTTATTTAACCATCTCTGCCTTTGAAAAAAACCTAAAGGCACAGAAAGCATCAGCATTTTGGGATCCATTGTCTTGCATTGTCTGGAATTGGCACAATAACATTTGTTTTGAGGCACTATGTTAAAATGCTTGAGCGTTGATGGTTGAAAAGGCTTCGGTTTAGTTTACTACACCATTGATGTAGTGGTCCTCTGGTTTCACCAATGGACATAGTTTAGCCAACTAGCAGTCTGTAGTTCCTTTATCCAAGTAAATCCATGTAAAAATCCCAATGAGATGTAATGGAAACTCCAACACATCCAGGCAATGAACTTTGTTTTTCCCAGCATGGAAGCTGTGTGATTCAAAAGGTCCCCAGAGAGTGAAAAAGTCTCTCAAAAATGTGCAAAATCTGAGCTGGATTCTTTGGCAAAGGTGTATGAGAGCCAGGACCAGTTTCTGTTACTTTCCCTCTGCGGTTGTAGTGTTTTTTTTTTTCTAGTGTTGAGAGAGATACAGGACACTGAGGTTACAGTATGGACAGGCTCTCAGGCTGGAGCTGACTGGCCCCAGCAAGAGACTCCATTTTGTGGTCTCGGCTTACGGAGTGTAGAGATTGTCCTCGGGCCAGCACCATCATTGTGTCACTAGACATCCCAGCGAATTCAAAAGCGAATGTGCCGTAGAACAGCATAATAATGACACAGAAGACCCACTCGAAAATGGCTGATGCATGTTGCAGGACAAAACTCTCCTGGACAAAAAACACACCGCCTGAGGAAGTTTCGTTAAGGAATCATAGTGAACACTAAACTCATGCTCAGGCCTGTTTGCATTACAGGAAGAACATGAACTCAGTGACTGTGAAAAAGCTGTGCAAAACCTGAATACAACAAGACATTCAAACATTCTGGTAATATGGGAGACCTGAGAATATTGCAACAATAAACCTGACCAGTGAAAAAAATACCAGCTATAGATTACAGCTGTCAGAATTAAATCAGATTTTCAACACTGTTAATTTTTTTGACATCATAGAAAATGTTTTGTAAAATGTTTCAAATTTGTTAAATTATTTAATTATTTTAATTACTTTATTGGAGATTTGCAATAAAGTTGCTGTTTGCATTTCCTGTGCATTTTAATGCATATTTATTGCACACAATACACACAAAATCTAAAATCAGTGCTTGATATTTTGACCACACTTTAGTTTTTGGGACCCATTCTCATTAATAACTATTAACTACGACTTTTGCCTCAAACTCCTCATTTGCTGCTTATTAATAGTTAGTAATGTAGTTGTCAAGTTTAGGCATGGGGTAGGTTTATGGGATCTAAACTATGTTAGAAGAATGTATTAATATGTGTTTATGAGTACTAATAAACAGCCAATAAGCCAATAATATGCAAGCAAATCAGCAACTAGTTAAGAGTGAGAATTGGTCCTTAAAATAAAGTGTTACTGATATTTTAAAACTGCATTTACCTTTACATTACATTTATTATTAAACTTAGCAAATTAGTTTTTTTTTTGTTTTTTTTGTTTTTTAAACACACTTTACTTTAATGTCCAATTCTCGCAATTAACAAACCATTAACTACGACTTTTGCCTCAATAAACTCCTAATTTCAGTAGTCTAAGTGTTACTGAAAAAAAATTACAAATGTGAACATGTTCATTCTCTCTCTCTACCAATTCTTTGGCCAAAAAAGAGAAAACAAAAAAAGACAGATTTGATTGTTTTTTTTCTATAGCTATTGCATGAATACCGTTATCGTGAATTATTGTGGACACGATAATCATGTTGTGAAAATCTGATAATATGACAGCCCTAATCTAAACTGATTCACAACCCTTATACAAATATACAATACAATAACATGAGGATGAGTGGTAGTGTAAAGGATACTAAGCACCAGGGCCACAAAGGCCAGCAGGGTCATAAAGAGGCGCAAATGACCCATATTATATTCTCCCTGAGTCTTCGCCAGGCGGTAAGTCAGCGCAGACTGCAGACACACAAACAGCATACTGGTGGGGAAGGCCACCCCTGCTCCAACATAGTGAAGAACCTTGGCGTTATCCACCTGTGAGGAACACAGTGACAAAAAACAGTGAGTACAGATTCACCAATCAAAACTACAGATATGGTTAACAACATGTCACACACTGTGGGTGTAGTTTAGCTTGTGTGGAGGGCAGGGGCGTAGCCATCATTTCAGAAGTGAGGGGGACAGAAATGTAATATATATATATATATATGTATATATATATATATATATATGTGTGTGTGTGTGTTTTTTTTTTTTAATAAGTCTCTTCTGCTCACCAAGCCTGCATTTATTTCATCCAAAATACAGTTTTACTATGTACAACTGCTTTCTATTTGAATATATTGGAAAATGTAATTGATTGCTGTGATCAAAGCTGAATTTTCAGCATCATTACTCCAGGCTTCAGAGTCACATGATCCTTCAGAAATCATTCTAATATGCTGATGTGCTGCTCAAGAAACCTTTTTTAAATTATTATTATTATTATTATTTAAAACAGTTGAGTAAATTTTTTCAGGATTCTTTGATGAATAGAAAGATCCAAAAATCAGCATTTATCTGAAATAAAAAGCTTTTGTAACATTATACACTATACCATTCAAAAGTGTGGAGTCAGTATTATTATTATTATTATTATTATTTTATTTATTTTGGAAAATAAATGATAGAAATTAGTTTTATTTAGCAAGGATGGTTTAAATTGACCAAAAGTGTTGATAAAGACATAATGTTTCAAAATATTTCTATTTCAGATAATGCTGTTCTTCTGAACTTTCTATTCATCAAAGAAACCTGAAAAATTCTACTCAGCTGTTTTCAACATCATAATAATAATAAATGTTTGTTTTTTTAGCAGCAAATCAGAATATTAGAATGATTTCTGTGTGACTGGAGTAATGATGCTAAAAATTCAGCTTTGAAATCACAATAAATTACATTTTAAAATATATTCAAATAGAAAAGTTATTTTAAATAGTGAAAATATTTCAAAATTTACTGTTTTGCTGTAGGCCTACTTTGGATCAAATAAATGCAGGCTTAGTGAGCAAAAGAGACTTCTTTAAAAAACATTAAAAATCTTAATGTTCAAAAACTTTTGACTGGTAGTGTATAGGCGACTTGAATTTTTCTCTTATTTCTAGCTTTTAATTGTCTTAGAAATCAGATACACTGGACAATAACCAATAATAATGATTAGTTTATATGCTACAAACACTTTTTTATCACATGAGGCAGAATAGTTTCTATACTGTAATGAATGCTATGTCAATTATCACTGCATTGTTCATATACTTTATTTATTACCTGGAGATGACTTGAAAATAGACCACATATCGTGCAATAGCAATTCTAAACACGTCGTTTTTTTTTCTGAGAAAACAACTGTTTTCATCCATTTCATATATTTGGAATTTCATGGTGCAACTTTCTGCGCGAGAGCGCCCTCCGGCTTCGAGTATGAATTTAATGAGCATGTAATGAGCGTTTAGCGCTCTGTGATGTTCATCTCGCTTTATTCTGGGTCCGAATAAAACATCAGGTCATGCAACAGACTATCCTTTCTCTTGAATTTAATCACACCGGCTCTTGAAAACCTTTATGCCAGCACACTTGCCCGAAAAAGTGCGGGGGACGAATTTATGTGATATTAAAAGTGGGGGGGACACGTCCCCCGCGTCCCCCGCGTAATCTACGCCCCTGAGGGAATCCATGGATACCATTAAGAAAAGGTACAAAAATGAAAGAGATCCGCACTCACCCAAATTTAGCCAAAAGGCTTATTTCATTTATTGCTCAGAGGTCACAAAATTGTGCAAAAAATTGCAAAGGTGCAAAAGTGCAGAACGTTTTTGGGTATTAACCCTTCCTCAGTGCCAATAAAAGCCATAAATTTGGATGAGTGCGGATCTCTTTCATTTTTGTACTTTTGTATTTTTTGGATCTATGCACCTTATATTATTTGCCTACTTGATTTTTGGATGAGCGTTTGACGCTACGAACCTTTTCTATTTGTAGATTACCATTTAAAAAAAAAAAAAAAAATGTTCTGCATTTTTTCTGTATTCGAAATGGAAAAACCACAAACAAACTTACTGTAGTGTTTTTTCCTTTCTAAAAATAGCCAAATTTTTTTTCTTTCATTTTCATTTCTCCCAGCTGTGGAAAAATCACATTCAGAGAGCCCTAACGGTTCAGTACAAACTAGAATAAACATTAGTTCAGGAAGGACTAATTAAAACCACACAAAACATGAGTCATATTGCAACACATTAAACTCATATTGAAAACATGTGTCAACATATTTTATAGACTTGTATATAATCAAACTTACTTGATTTTATAAATATGATTTGCTAACAAAAGCAGATAAAATTCACATACATAAATATGTACGTTCAACAGATTTTATTTTATTTTTTTTTAAGCTGGGTTAAAACTAAGTACAGTAAGTCTAGGTGGATCTGGTCAGTTATAAAACCACAGTCCCAAAATTGTCATGGAACTAGGGCTGTAGCTATCGAATATTTTAGTAATCAAGTATTCTACCGAAAATTCTATCGATTAATCGAGTAATCGGATAAGAACAACTTTTTCTTTATTAAAGAGCAATACTAAATATACAAGAGAAAACAAGGCAGTTCTCTTAAAATGAACAAGTAATTTGTTTCCTTTTTAGAAAAATTAACATTTTTATTGCTGAAATTGCATATATTAATAACTGTGAAAACTAAACCCATTTAGTGCATTTAATTGCCATATTACATTCAAAATGCAAATAAAAATATAAAAATCATTTTCAAATTACTTTAAAAAAGGTAAACATAGTACAACCTAAAACTAAGACATAAATCAAAATAACAGTAATAAAAAAAATAAAAATAAAATAAACATTGTGCAACTTAACTTTCAAGTTTCAGCCTAACTACAGCTCAGGCATGACACAAGCCTTTACTTAGAAGGCTTTGTGGCTTTTGTAAGAGGCAAAAATTAGTGGACAGGAAGCTAACGTGGAACAAAAACCATACACATACATTTTTCAGCAACATGAATTTAAAGTTATTTGGAGAATAAACCCTCTTAAATGTCTCTATGCATACTGGTGTGTGTGAGATCCTTTAAAGGAGCGTGGTTGCAAACATGGTGCACAAACTTTTTACATACAACATATTTTAGGTGCTATAATAATTAAAGCTATGATTAAAGAAAATGACAATTATAAAGTTGTTTTATTTTCTGTCACCTAATGTTTTATTGTTATTTATTCTTAAAATAGCCTCAAATGAAATGTTTTCTTTTTCCTCGGAAATTCTGTGTTGTGTATCTGGTTATCAAATGACGGCATAAAACATTAATTTCCTTTATCTTTAAATTATTGAAAATTTAAACTTTTTGGCAAACAAAGGGGATTTACCTTTAAAGTTAAAACATGGAAGAAATGCTGTTTGATCATTCCTTAAATAAAGTTTTCATAATGTATGTACATTCTGCTGAACAATAGTAATTTTTGTTCAGTAATGAAAATTAGTAATTAGTAATGAAATAGTAATTTCTGCTGCAATGTCTTCAAATAAAACCGGACTTTTATTTTGACGGGTTGCCGTGAATACCTAAAAATTTCTGTGTGTATATGATATGATGCTAGTTTTACTCAAATAAAACGGTGAAACGCTCATGAAGTGACTCTCAGAACAGATCTGGAGACGTTCGTGAATTTGCTATGTCTTCATTGAGACGGCTGACGCTGAAATCACCGCGAGCGTCACGCGCGCGTCTCTGCCATTCATTCATACAGAGATATGATCGCGTAATATGAATTAATACTCATCAGATCGCGTAAATCAGTGGGAAATGAAATATCAAGTAAATAAATATCAAGTAAACATGTATAAAAACCTGGCAAAGCTATTAATATCAGCGCATGTGAGCAGAGCATAGCGGGGAGCAGATCAGTGAAGGAGATTTTACCAGCGTTGCCCAGTACAGCTGTACTACAGCATGCCACAGCACAGTAACGCTACTGCAAACAGGAACAAGTATACTACATAGAAATTTCCTGTCGGTGCGTTATTTGAGCGGACTCTGCTTCTCCGGTGAGCATGAGCGGTAACGGAGCAGAATGCACACTGATAGAGCGGAATATTGAACGGAGCGTCACGCGGCGCAGTGATGAGAGTGAACCTGAACACTGCTGGGCGGCGCGGCGCGGCATATATTTTCGGCGGCCAAAAATTCAGTGCATCCCTATAAAACGATTCTGCGAGGCACATAATTTGCCTCGATGATTTTTTGTATTCGAGTTACTCGAGGAATCGTTTCAGCCCTACATGGAACCTATTAGGAAACACAAGAAAATTGTTGTTTATGCAGAATTTCCATTTTTATAGCTGCAAGCTTTGCTGTGCTTGCCAACATATGACCGTGTGGTGTGTTTGGTCTGAGCACTGAAGGCAGAGAAAGAGGAGCTCACAATGCCACATCACACATCACATACAACAACACCACCACCAGCAGAGGGCAGCAGAACACCCACAACTACAATGAGCCCTATTAACTTCACTACAAACCATACAAGACAGTAAAAACCTATATCAAGCTTTAAAACATCTACTATAATATAAGGAACATACAACATTTAAAAAAAGTCTTCTATGCTCCCCAGGGCTTCATTTACTTGATCAAAATTATAGTAAAAACCGTGATACTGTGAAATATTATTGCAATTTAAAATAACGGTTTTCTATTGCAATATGTTTTAAAATGTAATTTATTCCTGTGATGCAAAGCTGAATTTCCAGCATCATTACTCCAGTCTTCAGAGTCACATGATCCTTCAGAAATCATTCTGATAGGCTGATTTGGTGCTCAAGAAACATTTCTTATTATTATCAATGTTGACAATGTTTTTTTGGGGGGGGCTTTGGAAACCATAAATCAACTCCAGGCTTTGTCAGCGAACCACTGATTATCTCAGCAAATGATATCCTGTATGTTTCCCTAAGGCTAAGACTTCCCCTTCACTTCAGTGTCTAAATATTGAGCTGCTGATCCCATTGCTTACTTGCACTGTCATTATGACAAGGACATGCTCTCAGCTCTGTAATGTGCAAGGTATATAATATATATCTCAGGTTTAAGAACAAGGATTGAATCTCTCAAAAGCTTCCTTGTGGGAAACGAGCACAAGGGATGAGACTGTGATCATGTGACCCATGCCATGGAAATACACTTGATGCATTGATCTGCCCAGACAAAACACCGGGCACTCACATTTCATCTTCAAGTGAACACCTGAGTTAAAGGAATAGTTCACCCCAAAATTAAAATTAGCCCGAAAATGTGCTTATTCTCACACAATCCAACATGATTATCCAACATGCATGATCTGTGCATATTTCTCTCCTGTTTCAGATGAGACAATTTTTTCAACAGAGAAAGCAATATTATGAATGGAGGACTCATATATCATCCAGGAGCAATGGTTTAAAGTTGAGTGGATTGCTTGTGGATTATTGTGATGTTTTTATCAGCTGTTTGGACTCTCATTCTGATGGCACCCATTCACTGCATTCCTGTAACTCTAAATCTGTTCAGATGAAGAAACAATCTCATCTATATCTTGGATGCCCTGAGGGTGAGGACATTTTCAACAAATTTTCATTTTGGGGTGATCTATTCCTTTAAGATAGAGCAAATCCAAATAAGAAATCCAGTCAAACACTTGGACTCTCAACTAACCACAGTAACAGATATATAAGAGTAGGTTATTTTCTAAAGCCTTTGGCTGCCAAATTAGCAAGAGAGAAGAGTTTCTCTCATATGGACTTGCTTTAACATGTGGTTGAATGCCTGCCTTACAGAAAAACTTGTAGATCTGTTTCTCTCTCTCTTTTTGTGCAGACAGTGTTTTAATAACAATAAAACCATCTTTAAGAGCTTGACAGCATACAATAAGTAGGGCTGTCAAATCCAAATCTTAATAGAATTACATAATATCCGACTAATTAATCAATTCAAGTCAGGTCTTGCTGTTTTTCAGCATCTCAAGTTTGTCTTTAAGATGCTGTGAATAGTTAAAGTAGTTCAACTTTGAACTTTTTGTTCTGCTGGGCTACTTCCAGCTGTTTTGAATACATGAACATGTCCTGTGTGAACAGCTCCACTCATTCTGTGCTGTCTGCTTTCAGTAAGTGTGGTCTGGCAAGGCACGTTGCCTGTAGTAGCAGTAATAGTAGACTTCGCAAAAGCATAAAAGTGGTATTTCGACGGCACCAAAAAAAAGTTCACATTCGAGTCAGTGGCCATGATTAATTGCTTACATTTTTTAATCACATCATTTATTCAAATATTATTCACACTAAATTACAGTGTTAAATTGAGTACCCTAATAATAAGCAATGGGATTTGCAATAGGTATTTTATTCATCATGTCCATGAGTATCTTTTCCTTTGGGGGCCCCTTCCTCTACTCTGGGAATGCAGAAGAAAAGATCTTCACAAGCTGGCAGAAGGAATCTACAGTTTGCTTTGGCAGCCAGTAGCTGTCAGACCATCAGGACCAAGACCAAGTGAGAAACTCTATGCACAGAACACGCCAACTATACACGCTTAAACAGTTAAACACAGGAAGAGCCCCATGCTTCATTTATTCAGGATGATTCATCCAGTCCAATTCTGAGCAAGAAACACGTGTTTGGCTGTAGTTAAATGTTTATGGGGGACCACACAAGCACACATATAAACATAAACATTCACGCTCACGTATAAAACATGCACACATGCTCACAGGAACTCTAGCAGTTCTCAGGAACTCTAAGCATTACTCAGATGGGATTGGGATTATAAAAAGATGTCTGAATAGACGAGACTTAATGTTATAAATATATCCCATGTATAAAGCGAACTACATCAGATTTGATATGCATATTTTCTTAGCCCTTTAAACTATCAACATTCCAATTTTTCTGACTATTATTTCTTGTGTCAGAGTTTACAGGGTTAAAGTTACGATATAAGTAGCGATAAATCTTTTCTTCCGCATTGTGTACTACATCAGAGGAAAGTGGATTATTGAAAAATTTAAAAATGTATTCAATTCATCGGTTGCTGATTGGATGAAGGCAGATCTGAATGTGAGCTTGCATTCAGTTGTAAGAAAGGGCAGAAGTTACTAAATGATTGGAGAAGACTGAGTTGTTTTTTTACAGATGAAAACACAGTGGAGACAATTGTCGGAATTGAATCTCTTTATTGACTTTTTTCTATTTGATAGGCTGCCAGCAGTAACAAAGTATTATTTCACCTAGAAAGTTGGCAGGTGTACCAGGCAGCGCAACAAACAACAATTTTTTTTTAGTATCATAATTCAACAAAAGGTCAAAATAAATAAGGGAAAGCAATCTGGAAAAATAATACACCACAAAACACACCTGATTTCTCAGAAGAACCCTGCAAACTGCCAAAAAACTAGATAATTTGCACACAGTAATTTTCACCAAGGTTATGTGAGAAAAACACCATTACATTTGGATGAGCTTAAAAAAGTACATCTGCAAAAAACTAGACTCATTTAAATAGGGCTTATTAGGAAACACAAGGCAGCAGTGTAGCACAGCTCTTTCAGCAAGCTAAAACAGGTCTGCTGGAACAGGGTGGCCACACACCTGTACCTATCAAAACAGGACACACTCCAAGAAGCTTTGTTCTTCCCAGTCTAGTTCTGTGGAACTGCACCACAGCATTCTGAAAGCAAAACTTGAATTCCAAGACCATCAGGACTATCAAGTTCTATCAAATTTTGGATACTGAAACAGCACAGCCAGAGTTACATAACGTGACTTCCCTTTTTCCTGATGCTAATAATGAGTGTCTGCCTGCGCCCTTGTCATCCTACACCACAGCGGCGGAATGCTCCAGAAGGGCAGGCAGGCCTGCTGATGAGGTGCAGATGTGGCGTTCGGGCCACGTGCTCGTTCCCGCCTCTCCCGCCTGTCAGATCATGGTAGCTCTGTACTCCGTACACACAGCACATGGTACGCCGTGACTCATTCAACCACATTTCCAGTAAACTTCCCTCCATTTCGCAGAAAATAGGAAGGAGGGAGCAATCTATTTTTCTATCAAAAAAATATTTCGGGATTCAACATTGGTGATGGGAATGGAATAAGTAAGTCTAGATTTTCAGCTGTCATAAAAAAATATTTAAAACCTAATTACTGAAAGGCTGGACTGTACTGTAATCAAGCCAATTCAATCATCTGCAATTAAAGTCAGTTAAAAAAACTCCTGTTTACTACTTTTTTAATGTACTGTACATGATTCATTGGTGCATGTTATTCTAAAGAAAACATACTCGTAAAAATAGGAAAATCTCTGAAATAATTTTCCATTTTGGCAAAAGTCACCAGGCCATCTTGGCTTTCAACTTCTTCCCTCCAAGCACCTGGATCCATTTCAACTTCTCAATCAAATCCCGATGGATAAAATCAAGTCACATACTACATATTTTTCTTGTTAAATATTCCATTCACTTGGAAATATTTCACATTAAGGAAGTGAAGAATACCATTTCAAGACTTTTAAGACCCCATGAAGTCACTTTACGAGAGCAGCGTTCTTTCCTATGTTGACATATTTCCTACTGAAACTAGAAGCAGGACATTTTGAAGAGTTTGTTCCTTAAAAAAAATAAAAAACATCAGTTACATTGCAACCATGAACTGTGATTTGCTAGTGAGCATCTGATCTAACAAACATCTGTGTAGCACAGAATGAATCATCAATATTGTTGTTCTGTTTTTCCCAGGAGAGGGAAAATATACATTTTAAAAGTCTGGGGTCAGTAAGATTTTTTTTTTTTACACATTAAATTGATCAAAAGTAACAGTAAAGATTTATAATGTTCCAAAAATCTCTATTTCAAAAAAGTGCTGTACTTTTGAACTTTGTATTCATTAAAGAATTTTGAAAAATGTATCACGGTTTCCACAAAAATTATTAAGCCGCACAACTGTTTTCAACATTGATCATAATAAGAAATATTTCTTGAACAATCAGCATGTTAGGATGATTTCTGAAGGATCATGTGACACTGAAGAGTAGTGATGCTGAAAATATAGCTTTGCCATCAGAGTAATAAGTTTCATTTTAAAAAGTATGCAAACAGAAAAACAGTTATTTTAAATTGTAGTAATATTTTACAATATTACTGTTTTTACTGCATTTTTGACCAAATAAATGCAGATTTGCTGAGCATAAGAGACTTCTATCAAAAACATTAAATAATCTTACAGACCCCAAACTTTTGATCGTTAGTGTATCTTCTAAATTCAATCAACAATGAGGAGCACACGAGCTTACAGATGACCTGAAAAACTAAAAGCCACAAAATTCTCATTTAGATTTATTGGGGTCTTTAAAGGGGTCATGAACTGAGAAATATATATATCAAAATTCCCTTGATCTTTTGATATATAAGATGTCATTGTACTATAAAAACATCCTGTAAGTTTCAGAACTCAAAACTTTCACGTTAGTCTAAAAACAGCTTATATTGAAGCCAATCTGCCAAAACGTCAGATTGTGGAATGTGCCACTCTATGATGTAATAGTGTGGATAAGCACCGCCTCCACAGAAGATCAACGCTAGCTTCTACAGAACTGCCTGTTTAGCCCCGCCCACCGTTTCTTGCACATAGGATAAATAACAAGGGAGGCAAACGCAGGTCTGCACAGAAACCAAATGATAAAGATGGCTCTGAAGACAATAAGATGATGTGCAGTGCCAAGTTGTGGAAAAACAGTCTTTGTATTGCCTTCCTTATGATCGCGATGTTAGGAAAGAGTGGATTAAAGAGTGGATAAACTTGGTCCTTTGTTCACTTCATTTTACCACAGATTCGTTTACAAACAAGGCACAATCTGACGTGGGTTTTTTTAAAAGACGATGTTGTGTCGACTATATTGGATCCGACAGTAATGTCGCAACACACAATTGTGAGTAACTGTTTTTATTATGTGATCACTATTGCTTTGTCTGTTATTACAGATCGTTTGATATGTACTGAGTATTTATGCGTTTTTAACCTAAATCACAGCAGTGGCCCTCTGTGAAGGACATAGGCTGTTAAGTATACACAACTATTAGCCAATCATAGCTGTGGGCGTTTACTTCTACAATCCATATGACCTTTAACACGTTTTCTCTACAATCCACTGCAAGAGCTTTTACTCCTCTGAAGTCAAGGGAGTTTTATTTGGCAAACAGCATCCCTGTTGCATTTCAGCTCATCTAAATGAAGGCCTGACTGGAGCACAATGTAGCAGGCAGTGGGCAGGAACGCTCCGTCTACGTTTTCCTTGCACAAACAGAGGAGGAGGGAGGGACTTCAGGAGCAGACTACTTTTTCTTTTTTTTTTTTTTGAACAGCTCCAGACTACAGATGGAGGAAAACAGCAGAGCGGAATGGAAAGAGGGCTGGCAAACGTGACCTAATGGACTGCAGACATCACATGTGCAACCCAAACATGGATCTCTCTGCTCAGTATACACTGTTGTTCTCCACACAGCGCGGGTGGTCCCATATCATCATAATGACCTAACATGATGACATAACGTGAGGCATTAAAGCTATCTTCCCTGCTGGAAATACTGAGTTAGACCAGCATGAATTTCCATGATTTTTATGTTGGAGATGCTGCTCGGATATCATGATCTTTCTGGTGAAGCTGGTTGCACTGGTTAAAGGTTAGTTCACCCCAAAATTACAATTCTATCATCATTTACTCAACCTCATGTTGTTCCAAAACCCATAAGAATTTTGATCACACTTGAAACAAAAATGCAAATATTTATAAAAAAAACTTGTCCATCTATTTAAAGTCCATACAACCAAAACTTTGAAGTTGCAAAAAGTTCATAAAGAGATATTAAAGTAACCCAAATGAATTGAGCAGTTGGAGCATGTTAAGCATGAATCAATGAGGTTCTTGCACATCAACCAAGTACTGTTGAGCTTTTGTTTACCATACTGGAAGTGCTCTATATGTGCAGTAGTGAACACTTATACAGTATGTGAATCAAAGCCTAAACTAAATCAGTTCATCACATACAGCGATTGTGTTTTTTCAGCAGAATTAAGTTAAACCGCTCAATTAGTGTGGATGTCTTTTACAATCTCATGAACTGTTCCACCAAAACACATCAGTGTTTTGGTGGAACAGACTTTCAACAGAGGGACAGAAATGTCAAAAATAAACAAATGGTTTTGGATCGACATGAGGGTGAGTAAAGGATGACAGAATTTTGTGCTAAAACCATTTTTGATGAACTAACCCAGTCACTCTTTATTTGAAGGTCCTATTAACAAACCATTAACTACTTTTGCCTCAAACTCCTAATTTGCTGCTTATTAATAGTAAAGTACTTGTTAAGCAGGGTTGGGGAGTAAGGGAATACATGTAACAGTGTTACAGTTACATCAAAAAAAGTGCGTAAAAGTAATCAGATTACAGTTAAATTTTGTTAAAAAAAAAAAGGGAATACTATCAGGATTACAATTTTTAAGTAAAGAATAATTGACGACGGGCCATTAAGTTATTAGAAAATAATGATCCAATGTGGTGACGCAGCCACAACACAAAATATCAGACTAATGCAGTTATTAATGCAGTTGTGATGTGAGTTTAAGGCTCTGCGCGTCTCTCAACAGTATTCGGCAGCAGCGTCTCCGCTATAGCGAAACTCTAAGTTCAGCTGATTAAAGAACAGCGCCATTATTACCCCACTAGTCAGAAGTGACATGTAGCTGTTTAAGTTGCTATACTATTTTACTGATAATATCATCATAGCAGCGCTAACAACACTTTTCTGTGCGGGTGTGTGCCTGTAGTAATGTACAGTACTGTGCAAAAGTTTTAGGCCACTAGTATTTTCACCAGCTAAAAAATGGTTTTAAGACAGTTATTTCTATCTTTTGCTGTAGTGTGTCAGCAGGAAATATCAGTATACATTTCCAAACATTCATTTTGACATTAATTGTAATAATTCAGTGAGATTTTGGTTTGCACAAGGAGTCTGAAACAGCCAGTGCTCCACACAGAGATCTGATCTCACCATCATCCAGTCTGTCTGGAATGACATGAAGAAACAGAACAAACTGAGAGAGAACAAATCCAGAAGAACTGTGGCAATGTCTTCAAGATGCTTCAAGAGAACTACCTGCAAAGCTATAGTACTGTTAAAAGTTGTGTAAAAATGCTGTAAAATGAGAATGCTGTCAAAAAATAATGTCATAAATAGATTTGTCATCATCAATTAACTTCTATTAACTAAATTAAACTAAAACTAAATTAAACCTTTGCGTTTAAAGCAGCTTTTGCCCTAGGTGCACTTGCGCATAGTTTTTCAGGTAGCTTTGCAGGTAGGTCTCTTGAAGCATCTTGGAAACATTGCAACAGTTCTTCTGGATTTAGTCTGTCTCAGTTTGTTCTGTTTCTTCATGTCATTCCAGACAGACTGGATGATGATCAGATCAGATCTCTGTGTGGAGCACTGGCTGTTGTCAGACTCCTTGTGCAAACAAAAATCTCACTGGATTATTACAATTAATGGCAAAATGAATGTTTGGAAATGTATACTGATATTTCCTACTGACACATTACAGCATAATATAGAAATAACTGACTTAAAACCATTTTTTAGCTGGTGAAAATACTAGTAGCCTAAAACTTTTGCACAGTACTGTATGTGTGTGCGTCTGAATGGGAGCGAGAGCGGGAGAAAGACAGTATGATTTCCACACATAAAATGTAATTTTGAAAAACATGGATATAATTTGTCATTTATATCCTATTGTTTAAAATATGTATTTTAGCTCGGTCATTGCCGTTTTGGGTTTTGGTTATTTCCCTGTAAGGGCCTTTGAAATAACTGAAATCATTTAGCGAAGTGAGATGGACATGCATTAACACCATGTGGAAGCAGAATGTCCGATGACCACATGAAGCAAGTCCTCTTCTTTCGTTAACAATAGAAAGGTTTGCCCACACCTATGAGTTTTAACTGAATGAACAGTTTGAATGCACATTTAGTCTTTCATTAGATATGCCAAAACCAACAGACCAAATGCAGTTCTTCAAACTTTGCAGTAATTTTGAATCAATATTTTAGCATTGTTTAATGTTAACAAATTCAGTACATCTGTTTTTATTATATTTGTTTGAGGAAAAAAAATGTTTTACTTTCATATTGTGGTGCTTGGATTGTGTTACTGATTACTTTTTTCATCAAGTAATTTGTAACTAAAAATGTATTCCATTACAAAGTAACCCTCCCAAGCCTGTTGTTAAGTTTAGGATTAGGTATGTAGAATATGTGCTTTGTAAGTACTAATAAACAGCCAATATGTTAATAATAGGCAAGCTAATAAGCAACTAGTTAATAGTGAGAATTGGTACCTATACTAAATTGTTACCACTAACCCTTTATATTATCAGTCCATCCCAAACCATCTCAGGACGTAACAAACAAAGGTTTCAATGGCCAGCTAATGGACTAAGCTTAAAGAAATGCAAGGGAGTAGCTTTGCTTGATTTCAAAACATTTCAAATATGCAGGGGAGCAGAAAAAAAAACAACTCAATTCATCTTATCAGCAATTTTGTTGTTGACAAAATTCATTATGCTGCAAAGATGAAGGTTCAAGCCTCTTTTTTAACACCTGCCTATGAAAGTTAATAAGACATAAATACAGCCTGCTTCAGTGAGGGATGGACAAACAAGTCTGAACCTGTGCTCCTACACATAAGGTTACGCACTGCTTTTGATGGACTACATAGTTAAGACGCGGGTGCTTATATTATCAGGAGAAAGGTTTGTCTCCCCCCTTCTGTCTCTATGGCAACCGGCCCATAAAAACCTGCGATGCCCCCGTTGGCCGACCTTCCCACATCACTAGTGGTCTGGGCACTCGGCCAAACGTCCAAACATTTCAACCTGCAAAGACACTGTTGCCAAGGGCTCAGGCCGATTCATGAATAAAGGTAAAGGATGTTAGGTTTCACAGGACTCAGAGGAGCATGTGGCTCTGCATGAGGGGCTTTATGGAGTCTGCCGTTTATCGTTCATCTAAACACTCTGGAGGAGGATCCAGGGTAGAACAGGAGTAAAGTATAACTCAAGCACGGATGACACAGGTATTCTCAAGAAATATTTAACAGAAAACTCTAACCCAAACACTAATATATACACATGCACACAACTGCAAACTAAGATACACTCGCACACACAAACATAAGCATGCACAAAGACCTGGAAGCCAAAGATTTAGACACACTGGACTGAATTTGTGTTTTTCCATTTTTAAGATAATGTTATGTAATAAAAAAGACAAAAAAAAAATAGGCATTTAAAATATATTTTTTTAAAATATTTTTTTATTTTTTTTTTAAATGGGGGGAATAATAGTGCTAAGAAACAATGACTAGGTGTGTCCAAACATTTGAATAGTCTTGTATAAATCACCAGCTCTACACCAGGTCATAACAGTGTTTCTACAGGAAGCCACTGTGCATAAAGCATAAATAAGAGCCTGAAACCTATGAGAGTGTGTTTTCTCTTCTGCTGTCAAATGTTCAACCTGAAGTCCCCGGAGAAAACTTCCTGTGCTGATGTGGAGCAGATTTTGGACACAGTAAGTAAGGTTTATGCAAGATGTACCTGGAAGTTGCCAACCATGATGAGTCCAGCAGCACAGATCCAGCCGGTGGAGAGACTTGCTGTGTTTAACACACAGTTCTGGTGCTTCTCTATCACATGGGCATAGCGCAGCAACACAATCACCATCACTGAGAGCAGGAAGAGAACAAAAAAATCTGTTATTTTTAGTGCTGTCAAAATTAGCGCGTTAACGCAGGGGCGGGGCTAGGGTTGGCCACCCCACTCACAGCTGCTGTTTCTGTCACTTTTTTTCTTGCTAAGAAGTGCATTTATTTAGTCACAGTAAGTCTTTACGAGCACATCAAAAAGGAGACATTTCAGACACGCACTCCACTTCACTTCAGCGCCAGGCGCGAGTCAAATGAGTGCGGAAAATGGTACTGTACTCGGTCTCGGCGAGCACTCTTCAACTGCACGCACAAAGGCGCCGGCGTGCGCTGTAGCCTGTATCATTTCATATCAAAGCGGGAAAGAAACGATGTGCATGCAATGTTGAGGTCAGTTAAGTCATTAAGGCGATTAAAGCTGCCTTAAAACTGTGCGTGCATGTATTATATGTTATATATGAGTCACATTTAAGAACAGGTCTCTGAAAGGATGTTCAAAACGGTCCTGTAGCAGCCCAGCACTGTCTCCTCATCTAACACACCCGATTCAACTCGTCAGCTCATCAATAGAAACTTTAACACCTGAAGTGGGTCAGAAAAGGGATAGGGAAAGAGAGTTGAGAGAAAATACTATGCGTGAGATCCGCGTCACGTTCAGTAGCCGCAGCTCTTAAAGAAACAGCACCCAAAATAACCTATTAACCCAGCTGCTGTGATGTCTGTTCATCAAGAATAAAAGAAGAAAAGAAAAAAAAAAAAAAGAGGAAATCAATAACTTTTTTAGCTTTAAGGATTCATCTATATTTAATTTAGAATTTAGTGTTTGATAACTTTATTCAATTTCTGTATATTTCCTACTTGCTGAAGGGCACAGGTAGCTAAATATGACATTTGTTATAATGGGTTTATGTGAAGATTGTTTAAAGTTCACTTAAATTAGAAGTTATTTTATTAAAGTCTAATAAATATTAAAATTAATAGCTCTCAATTATACTGTAATGTTGAATGGCTATAGTCAATGGTTAAATATTAGGAAAAAAATAATTTTATAGAGGCATCAGTAGTATTGGTGTCAGTGATACTGGCCTTTAGGTCTTAAAGATGCCATTAAACAAATATTAAAAATATACTGTATTTATGTTGTTTCTACATTAATTTGAGTATTAAATGTGAAATTATTGCAATATAAAAGTATATTTAAAAAGTTTAATGTTAGGTGGGATTAATCACAATTAATTTCAGGAAAAACATGCGATTAATTAGTTATTTTTTTTAATCTATTGACAGCACTAGTTATTTTATAAAGAAACACCACAATTAAAATACTGCATTAGAAACAACTGATAAGCACAAATTTAAAAGACACTGAATGTGAGTTTTTAAAGGGATAGTTCACCCAAAAATGAAATTTAAGTCATTAATTACTCACCCTCATGTCGTTCCAAACCTGTAAGACCTTTGTTCATCTTCAGAACACAAATTAAGTTATTTTGGTAGTCTTACGGGTTTGGAACGACATGAGGGTGAATAATTAATGACAGAATTTTCATTTTTGGGTGAACCATCCCTTTAAATAAAAATTACATAAAAATCGATGCAAAACTCCCAAAGAAAAGCCTAGCAGCCTTCAACAATGTGGTCTTGAAATACGAAATGTTTGCAGTTTTGAAACATTTAAAGATTTCTAAAGTATGTGAGTTCATATTTACGTTCATATTTGGCAGAAACTGTTAACTAAAGTTCATTCAAGGTATACAGTGTTATCAGTATAAACAGGGTCCAAAATTGACACTCCGTAAGCGCCAAATGAAAGTAAAAACTGGCTTTGGTGAGTAGAAGCATGAGAGTAAGTGATGTATGCTATCCAAAATAATCAGGAAAATCTGGAAAAGGAAAAATCTGTTGTGACATGCCCTCATCTTCTAATGACTTCAACTTCTCATTGGGAAATCTTCCACTGACATACATCTAAGATGATATCTATGAGGCATATCTAATTTTCTTTTCTCCAGAATTAGTGACACATATGTCAAATATCCATTCGTCAAAATGAATACAATAAAAGAGCAAAGCATCTTAACGTATTTGTTCACTCATCTTAAGTGGCACAGTGATCACAACAGTGTTTTTTAAAATATGCAGAGAAACAGCTAAATAGTCCAGTTATCGCAATGACAGAAATATAGCCTATCCAAATATATCAATCCATCCATTCCAATTTTCCTCTGTATGGCCCAGAGATGCTAGAGCCTCTATAGACCATTTACTTTAACAATATAACTTTTCATGTAAATTTGTTTTTGAAAGAAGTCTAGTATGTCTATTATTAAGTCTATTAAAATACAGTAAAAAAAGTTAAAATATTACAATTTTAAGAAAATGTTACAAATTTTAATATATTGTAAAATGTAATTTATTCTTGTGATGCAAAGCTGAATTTTCAGCATCATTACTCCAGTCTTCAGTGTCACATGACCCTTCAGAAATCATTTTAAAATGCTGATTTGCTGCTCAAGAAACATATTTTGTAACATTATAAATCTTTATCATCACTTTTGATCAATTTAATGCATCTTACATGAATAAAAGTGTGAATTTCTTTAAAAATAATCTTACTTGCTTCCAAATGTAGTGCACCACTCATTTTCAAAAAACAGCTTAAAGCTATCACTTAAAGTACAGGAACAAGTTAATTCGCTCTCCTTGGGTTGTTTTATCAGATGTTTGTACAAATAACACATGATGGCATGCAGTACGTTATCTCACTAGGTTAGCATGACCCAAAAAATGAGACAGAAGAACGATAGTCTCGTTACTCGTTTACCAGATGTCCTCAGACACACTGAGTCAGACTCACTCTGACAAAACATGATTTCCAGTATTCATTGGACAAAAAAACAAAAAAAATACTCATTGTTTTCCTGGAAAATCTAAAAAGCCTGGCGATGTGGAAAGATGAGGAGAGATTGGATAAAGGAGGGGCTTCATGGTGAAATCTCTAACGTAAATCAAGCTGCTGCAATCTGCTCAGCTGTTTTACTGCTGGGTTAATGCTTAATGAAAACTGACTGGGGCAGATGTGGCCCGTTAGAGTGGCAAAGTGGGGGGGGGGGCAGACAATAAACCACCCCTCCTTTCTCAGCCCACTCCATCTCCCAGAATGCTCCTAGTCATCATTAAAGCTGTCATGACACGATTACTTCTAGTATCGATACACTGCATGAAGGAACAGCATGAATTTACATACTGGTTAGTTCTATAGTCTTGCTTACGGACCACTATAGCCATGTTTCTAACCAGTATGATGCAAGTCAACCAGCATGGTGAAGCTGGTTTATCAAGAAAGTCCTGCTGGTTAAGCCAGATCAAGAGCTCACTGAGGACCAGCATCCAAAACAAAACAAGCTGGTGACCATCTATGCTGGACTTTTTTGGAGAAAGCTAAGATGAAATTACATATAAGATATGTAACTTCTGTAGTAGTAACATGTTTAGGATGTTAGTTACAACAAGGTGTAGGAGAAGTTACGAGCATGGAAAAACAAACAAGAAGTCTGCAGGCGAAGATAATTAACTCTGTTTAATAAAATCCAGCTGAAACGGCACAACAGCAACAGAAATTGTGGCGCATAATGGTTGTTTACTGCATTAGACTACACTGTCAGCTGCAGTCTTCCTTCCCAAGCATCTACTGCTGACATTTCCCTCATGAATGAGCCCTCAGTGGATATGGGCACAGGAAAAAATGGGAATTCAGCATTGACAGCAATCTGCAAATGGCTAAATATATCTGCTTACCGATGACTAACTTTAATCTTTTCAGTGGTGAGTTTAAAATATTCTAGCGGTCCCCCCAGAGTGAGTTTTTTTAAGGCGACCGTTATTTTAGAACGTTTGCCCTTACTGTTTCCATGGCGACGCGTCATGATTGTCACGTGACACACCGCGGCCACAATAACACTGTATGACAGATGGATCGCTTTTATTTCGTTTTTCCTTTTTTATTTAATATATTCACAAACTTGCTTACCATGTCATGAACAATCTGATATTCCGATTCACAAATATGTGTAAATGAGTGTGTTTTGTCGTTTAAACACCTTTATAAATGATCTTGATCTGTAACGTGAGATGGGCGCCGCCATGTTTGTTCGTGCCGCAGTTCAGAGAGTCCTGTCAGTCGGATTTACAGCACGTGAATTCATCAATTTCTCCCGAAATACATGAAAGTAAGTGGCTGGTGAACTGGGTGAAGAATAGAGTGAACTTTATAGTTACTTACACTATGTGTATCTGATATGAATAAAACACATCGGCAAATTAAATTTGAATGGATTGTTATTGTTGCTTCCATAGACATCTGTGTGTATTTTACAAGCTCTAAATGTATTGTTTTACTAGTACTTATATGTATTTAAATGTCTGAAACCTAAAATATTCATTAGGTGGTTAAGAACACTGCATAGTTGTGATAATATGACAACTGCAGTGCACGTCTCTCTCTAGCTCAGCGCCAGCAAACGCGCGAAACCAGTTTGAATTTGGCAGTTATGCGACGTCACTGAACGTTCTAAATCCCATGTGTGGGACCGTACTCCCAGGGGCACGGAAATAAAAATCACATATGTGGGACCATACCGTTCAAAAGGTTAAACTTTATCTTCTTGTGCTCTGGACAATCCCAGAATCCCATTCTTCTAAATGGTTTGACGAAAAGGTCAAAAAAGCTCAGAGTCTTTCCAACTGCCTGTCTGTATATATGTTTGTGTGTAGGTGTGTTAGTAAGCACAGTTTCCTGGAAATACGTTCTGCAGGACACAAGACTGGGGACTCAGAAACACATGGTGCCCACTGGACATGGGCTATTATTACTTCTGCTGTGACAAACAAAGCTATGTTCAACTCCAATCAAACTACTTTACATTAATGGCAACGTTTAGCCTGAAAATGTGCCTCGCTTGAGCTAGATATTCCAGATTTTGAAAGGTCAAGGCGAGTAATACGCCTTGAGCGCGTCATTGGTGTGGCGTCAATATGACAGCGTGAGAGAACACTATGAATGCCAGTAGGGCTGCCCTCGACTAAAGATTTTCCTGGTCGACTAGTAGTCGTTCATTTTTAAGCATCAGTCGACTAATCGCACATTTATTAATAATCCATTTAAATCATTATAATGAGCCTTTAATTGCCTACATAGCCTAATAAGCGCTCAAGCGCACACAAAAAAAAAGCTTGCCACAGCGCACCGTCAGATATAATAATTATGAATGTGCCAGGGGAAAACAGCAAGGAGACTGCATTAACATTTGAATAATTTATTGATAAACTAATGCTTTCTCTGTTTTCAGCTTAAGAGATATAGTCGGCAACACTGATTCGTCATGTCCGCAGTAGCGCTGAGCCTGTATGCATGTTTCATACGGATTACATAATCTGAGAATATTTGTTTTCCATTTGAATTGGTTCACTTAAAAGTAGACACTTCACTCTCTCTCTATATATTTTTCATGTCTGTAAGGCAAGTATACACAGAGTTTCACGCTCAAGTTCACAGAGAACTTGAGTGCTTGTTTTAATTATTTTATGTAAGCGCAACATTTCGTTGTTATTGTGAATGCACAAAAATAAAGTCTTTACAGATTCGAAAGATGTATTACTCATCTCTGAATGACCAAAAATGACGGAGTATTTTAAGAGCAAGTGAGCCCACCAGCGCCTCCATCTGTCATGCAGTGAGCACGCTACTGTTCAGCTTCCACACTACGCACAGACACTTCAATAGCACACATTTTTCTAGGTTAACATTAGATTGAGCGGCCGTTTAAAGTTGCTACTACATACATCTTTCAGATGAAAAGCCATATTTGAGGTCGATGAATGATAGGTGAGTGATTGGATGTCTTGCGCGATGTACTATATTACCACATAGACCAGCCATTAACAATCTGTCCGTCACGGACTGTGTAACTTTGCCACTTCCTGTGGAATTTTTTTTTTTCTGCGATTAAGTGACTAATAAAATTTTGGTTGACCAAGCCTCTTCTCATCGACTAACAGTTAGTCGAATATTAAGGGGCAGCCCTAAATGCCAGACAGGGTGCTTGCAAACTACAGTTGTGCATTATTCAGAACTGAAATGAATTTGAATTGAGGAATGCAGAATTGTAATTCTAACTTGAAAAAAGGAAGAAGATTTTAAATTAATTAAACACACAGTTGTATAAATATTTTATAAAGGTTTGAAAAGTCAAACTTTGAATGTTGGCTTGACAAATTTTTTGTAAGGAAAAAAAAAAGTTTGAAAATTTGCAGACAGACAGACGGAACTTTGAATTAATTTATTTGCATTTCAATTCAGTACAATTTCCTCTTCCTGTTATTCATTCCAATCAGTGTTGTTTTAGTGTATTCTATAATAGTATTTCTTAATATTAAATTTTTTTTTTTTTTTTACATTTCCAGGTTTTAATTTTAGTTTAAGTTCAGTAATTGTATTACATACTTTTATCATTTTTATTAGTTTTGTTAGTTTTTTTTTAGTTGCTTCTATTTAGCTTTATTTTTATTATATTTTATTTAATTTTTAATAGTAATTTCAGTTCATTTAGTTAGCAATTTTAGTAATTTCAGGACTCATAACTTAGTTAGCTGCAAAGGGAACATTTCAAATCTTTGGTTTTTAAGTTTTTCCATCTAATATTTATATTTCATTATAGTTTCATTTTATTTCTGTTAAGGAAAACAATTTGTAGTTTTAATTACTACATAATTTCCTGTGGGAGAAAAAAAATCATATAAAAACTGATGAGATATTCTATGGTTAATGTAGATGAGACTCCTTTAAATCACAGGACAGAGACTCCACCAACCATCCATGGAAAACCCTTTAACGGGCAATGAGATGTGAAAATTACTGTAGCTTGTGAGGAATACTGTATGATGACACAACGACTCTAAATCAGCGCTCATACAGAATCTCGGTCACGTAATCTCCTCTAATTTCTGTGTATCTCTGCTCCAAGAAGGTTCCAGTTTGTAAGGGGTGAAATGTGGCGGAAATACCACAGCCCAAACACATTAGCGAGATGACACCTGTGTATTTATAGATCACGGGTTTTCACCTTGGTGCGGCATTCCCTCAAGAGAACAAAAAACAAGAGATAAAAGTAAACAACAGCCCTGTCACAAGGTCTACGGGAGCCTAAACTAGCTTCGCTCAGTTCCTGCTGCGAACTCTCTCCACCCTGTTTCCCCTCTGTTAGAGCGCTACAGTGCTGAGAGATGTTTCCTCTAGTGCATGCTGACATCAAAAAAGCTCAGATTTGGGAACACTGAGCATTATATAAGCCACAAGAAAACTATGCAGCCCTGGGGAACTGCTGGTCACCCTTGATCGAAAGGTCGGCATGCATTTTTAATCGGGCCTTTTACACTAAACTTTTTAGTGTAAACAACTGTATTAAGGTCCTATTGTCCTGGAACGGTGATGCAATAAATCACGTAGCATTTGAGGAGGTTTTGTTTGAGAGTAGTGTTATATAAAACACTTTCAAAAAGAATTCAAACGCAACTTTCTTGTATTGTTGGATGAACAACGGTAATTTCCTTGTGCAAACAGGCAGAGCCCAAATCTCCCAGCAGGAGAACACTCTCACTTATCGTTACACAGGGTGCAGGATTGAACACAACAATACAGCCCTTCAGCTCTCAGCATGAACACTGCCACCAGGCCCAGACTCGGGTCAGAGGTCACACTGAACCAATGATTCTTTACAAGTCTCTCCTCTCACAGGCCTGCTGTATAGTTTGCACTCGACTATAAGTGACAGTATCTACGTGAAGTATAGCTCTGCTCACAGAGGATAGAGTTGAATTTATGTTCAGGGAGCGCCAAGCAAGTCTTATGGCTATGACTCACCGGTTCTTTTAAAAAATAAGATTTTTTTAAATTCGATTTAGCTTAAGCATCTAAATGTTAGCTATGAACATTTGTATTTTAGGGGATTTCTGTTCTTGCTTTTCTGCTTGCCCTCTGGTCCTTATTTTTGCTGTGATGTGATTCAAATTCAATTCAGATCATTTCTGAAGATGATTCATCCATCCTGAACAGCAACTCACTTGGCTTCTGATGACAATGTTTAGTAATGTGCAGTGACTGCATCGACCGTTCAGTTTTACTAATGCTTGAACGCACATATTCACTCAACTTTTTTGAGTTGTGAAATACCAAAGAGACACATAAACAATTGCTTTTCTGGGCAAGTTTAGAGAATGAGCAGTGTGTATCGTCAGCTTTTAGATGATAATGTCTTCTCTTAAAAATGTGACACGAGTGAACATAAACACATCCATAATTTTGAAGACAGTTGGCCTTGTACAGTTCGTCAACCAGTGGTGGTGATATTGCACAAACGCAAACACTAAGCCTGTGGTTTCCTGAGCTGATTGCTGCCCAGACACTGAATCATTGTGCTACAGATGGGAATCATTTACTGGGGAGTGAACTACAGATTGATCTGAAATTCCAAAATCCAAAAAAAAAAAAAAAAAAAGTTCATGAGAGAAAAACAGAAGTTAACGCTTAAAGGTGAAGTGCGCAATTTGCAAATTTTAAAATACTTTTCCCTATCCCAGTTTAACATGTAGATAAATCTATAGGAAAGCTATGTGAAGGTTGATTTTTCCCCAAAAAGTGTAAACACTAAGCTCTTTGTTTGAGCATCATAATTAGCCAGACACAGCAGCAAGTTTTAGGATGGCTCTTTCTGAGTGTGATTTTTTTTGTGGCTAAGGATTTTCTATAGCCACTATGTGAAATAAAATGCAAATCAAATCTAGAATGAACAATGTACACTGTTGTTCAAAAGTTTGGCCAATACGTTTTTTTAAGGAAATTATACTTTTCATCTGTGAGGATGCATTAAATCAATAAAAACCAACATATTTATGATGCTACAAAACATTTATACAGTGCCTTGCAGAAGTATTCAAACCCCTTAATTTTTTTTTTACGTTTTGTTATGTTGCAGCCTTACGTTAAACCGCATTAAATTACTTTTTTTCCCACAACAATCTACACTCCACACACCATAATGACAAAGCAAATAACAGGTTTTTAACATCTTTGGAAATTTATTATACATAAAAAACAAATGATTTCATTGCATAAGTATTCAAACCCTTATCTGGGACAGTTGAAATTTAGCTCAGGAGCATTCATATTGCTTGTAGATGTTACTACACTT
>JAFVLL020019727.1:40508-64251 GCA_021397915.2 Tor tambroides
AGGAAAATTATTGAGCACTTGATACATTATTTTGTCCTGATTTTGATTTCGAAGATCTGTTCAGTTGCTGGCAAACATGGAAGGAATGAATGACGTTCATGATGACGGATCCTTCATGTTCACCTCAGAGTCTGTGGGAGAAGGGCATCCAGGTGATTTTCAATCTGACTTTTAAATTTAAATTCAATTTTGTAGTATGTACTATATATCTTTTGCATTCTGGACCTGGGTACTTTCATGGAGAAAAACCCTTAAGACATGCACCTATAGACTAATCCACCTGCCTCGACAAGTCATTGGAGCATATAGAAGTGGTGAGCTGGTTTAGCAACAGTTCGTATAGAAGTAAGCTGCTTAAGCAACAGTTCAATGGGGTTCATTCACACTTTCAGTAGCAAAACTTCCATGGTAAGTACCATGTGCTTAGCTGGTATTTCATTGAGTGAAAGTGTAGTAGACAAAAATAGTCAATTAGAGGTCATGACTTTTACATGAGGGTTAAATTACTGCATATCACTTGGAGGCTTTTCTCAGTTACATATTTACTATGCAATTTATTTCATAATGAACTTACAGATACAGTGAATGATTTGATTATGATACTGTTCCATTGCTGTCTAGTGAGTCAATTATCGGCGAACCTGTATGCCAACAGATTTTGCTTCAGTAGTTATTTCTGTTTCATGTGGGAACTTGCCAGACCTCACATTTCTTATCAACCATATTGCGGTTCTCTCATGTCATGCTGCAAGGCCAAAGTGCTATAGATATTTTCATTTGCTACACTCCTGAAAAATGCTCAGTTTGATTTGCATAGTGCATTTCACAATACATATTTTAAAGCTTCTTTCAAATTTAAAGACCCTTAATAAGATTTAATGACTTTTAATCTAATCCGGTCTGGTTCCTCCAAGACAAATTTTGCAACACTGCAAACTAACCTGTCTGGTTCACATGAACAAATTTTGATAGTCTTGCTTAACATGTCCCATCAGCACATATTTCAGCAGATCAATCAATAGGCACGCATGTGCTAGATGCAAAAAAATCTATTCTATAATGTTCCAAACTAAAGCGATCTCATAGATTTGACTTGTTTGTCTCATATTATCACCTGAGATGTTTTTTTGGACTGCGTATTTTCTGATGTAACTCACCTAAACTGTTGCCTCATCTAACAGCCCAAATATAGACTGAGTGAATGATTCTGAAAGGAGAGGACCACTGGTATTGTCCTCCAGCTGCTCAGCTGTGGTTTTGCTTTGTTGGGATTCCTATGTCCTACAGTCTTCCTATAAGAGAGGCATTTCAACCCTTAAACTGATACTTTCTGGTGTTATAACACTAAACCCACACTTGAACCTTCATCTGAGCCATTACATAACTTTGTTTCATAATGGTGTGATTTCGTTAATAGATAAAATCTGTGACCAAATCAGTGATGCAGTTCTTGACGCACACTTGAAGCAGGACCCGGATGCTAAAGTGGCCTGTGGTGAGTCAACATCTTTAATCGCAAACAAAATAAACACGTAAAGGCTTTCTGTATAAACATGACTGTCAGTATATTCTTTGAAAGTTTATAGTCCAACAGCGAGTCACTTATCTTGACTCTTGTTCAGTTATAGAGTGACCATTTCTTGTACTCTTTCCGTCCCTAAAGTTTAAGGGCATTTAAATGGATAACATGGTAACACTTTATTTTACTGTCTCTTGCTACGGTCATTTTGGCAGGCATATTACTAGAATATTAGCCATTTATTAGTAGTAATTAAGCACTTATTAATGCCTTATTCTACATGACCTTATTCTACATCCCTAATCCTACCCAATACCTAAACTTAACAACTACCTTACTATTAATAAGCAGCAAATTAGGAACTTATTGAGGGAAAAGTCATAGTTAAGAGTGAATAAGTGTTCCCTGTTCTAAAGTATTACCGATAACATCTCCATTTCTAACCTAGCAATGGATTATAAAGTGGCAATTTTCCTTTGTCATGAGTCATTTGACTAATTAAGTTTGTTTTAATCTTCAGAAACTGTTTGTAAGACTGGTATGGTACTTCTCTGTGGGGAGATCACATCTCGGGCCAACGTTGACTACCAGAAGGTTGTGCGAGACACCATTAAACACATTGGATATGACAACTCTGAAAAAGGTCAAGATCAATACATACTTTGATTTACAGAATACTGCCTAGTACTTCAGATCTTAACTAACTCATCCACCATTTTTTCCCACTCTTTGCTCTTCCATCTGTTCAGGTTTCGACTATAAAACCTGCAATGTGCTGGTGGCTCTCGAGCAGCAGTCTCCTGATATAGCGCAGGGTGTCCACGTTGACAGACATGAGGAAGATATTGGAGCTGGAGACCAGGTCCGAACACAACTGATGTGTAAAAATGTGTTTGAGCACATCGTTTGAGACTAACATCCTCATATTGCATTTCCGTTGTGTCTTAGGGGCTCATGTTTGGCTACGCCACTGATGAGACGGAGGAGTGCATGCCACTCACCATTGTCCTCGCTCACAAACTCAATGCCAAAATGGCTGAGCTGCGGCGGGATGGCACCATCCCATGGCTCCGGCCAGACTCAAAAACTCAGGTGAGCAAAATAAGACTGAAAAAACTAAACATTACGTTTAGAGTAAAAAATGTTGTGAAGTTATTTTTGCACACTTACAATCGCAAGTTGATATAATAGTCTTTAGAGTCACAATGTGCAGGTTCAAAGCCCCTGACTGACATTGACCATGCTATCTTATCAGCCGAGTGTTCATTGAACCAACACATTGGCCAATAGGTGTGACGGCTGTTGAGCAAGATAGTGACCATGAGGCGGTCTCTTTTAATGCTTGAGAGAAAATGACCCCCAGCATGACATCCAGGGCTCCCGGTCCTTACTTTTCCCAGTGGGACAGAGGACACGGCTGTACACCCGTCAATCTCAGGAGCATGCCAGCAACTCAAGCTGGGCAGCTCTCAGGAAGCTGAAACTTCTGGTCTATTTTAGAGTTCTGCCATTTTCAGACCATACACAGGAAATGTCCTTCACATTCCCTATGTCAATTGAAATGATGACTTCAGATCTTTTCCACAACTTCAGGTCACTGTGCACTACAAGCAGGAGAATGGTGCTGTGATTCCTTTGCGTGTCCACACAGTGGTCATCTCCGTCCAACATGACGACAACATTTCACTGGAGGAGCAGCAGCGTATTCTGAAGGAGAAGGTCATTAAAGCTGTGGTGCCAGCAAAATATCTCGACGATAAGACTGTCTACCATCTGCAGCCAAGTGGACGCTTTGTCATCGGAGGCCCTCAGGCGAGCGCTTTCTATGATTCAAACAGTTGTATGAAACGTTGTATAATGAATTTTAAAGGTTTAATTCGTTAAAAAAAAAGAAAATCAGTGATTACATTTTCACCCTTATGTTGTTTTAAACCTTTATGCTGTATTTTTTTCTACAGAATGAATTTTTTTGAAGAATCTTTGGGCAGCTTTATTAAAACACACACACACACACACACACACACACACACACAAAGTAGTTAGTATTATTTGTGAACTATATTCCAAGTCTTCCTAAGCAATACAAAGAATATAATTCCTTGTGTGAGGAACATGCCAAAATTAAATCATTATTCACTGAAAATTTTCACCTACTGTGAAAAAGCTGTTGTGCCAATGTCACTGACACCACAACAGCACTAGTTCTCATGTTTATTGTAGCAGAACATGGTGAGCCATTTGGAATCTGTGAACAAACACAGACTAGACACAAACTTTTACGAGGTGAAGAGCTGTTTCATAATTCTTCACAAAATTCTCCCTTTGTTTTTACAAAGAAAAACATAACTGACTAGTTTGGAATGACATTAGGATGACAGAATTCTCATTTTTGGTGAACTATGGTTTAAACTAGGGATGCACGATATTGGATTTTGCCGATATCTGATATGCCGATATTGTTCAGCTCATTTTGGCCGATACCGATACCGATATATTTCGTTTTGTTTGGCAGCAACACCAAGTCTCTCCTGTGCAGAATTTATAAGCTAAATATTTTTTTAATTTGGTTAGAATTTTAACAAGAACTTATTTGTTAGAATTAAATAAAAAATAATGAAGGCTTTTTTGACAGTACATTGAAGCTTTGAATATAACTATAAATAAACTATATATCAATCGCTGCATTTTTTTCCCAGAAAGATGCAGTTAACCCTAACATTTTATTTTAAGATTTAACATTTGTAGATGGTCTAAAGCAAAAGTTGTAAACATTCTGAAAATCTTTTAGAGCTTATGATTTGTTTGAAAAATAAAACATATTGCACATGAATAAATAAATCAGAATATATAAAAATTATTTAATTTACAGGTGTTATGTTTGTGATTTTTTTTCATGTAAGGTATAGCTTCTGACCATTAAATCAAAACATACTCATTATTTTATGACATCAATTACTGCTTTATTTAATCAGAAACACAATCTAAATTTAATTAGAAGTAGGCCAACAGCGCCCCCTACAGATTAAAACTCCTTACCGAACGGGCGTTAGAACCCGGGGGAGGGTGTCACTGCTGCCGCTGCACGTGCTATTACTGTTTACTCTGTCACACACCGAAAGCATCATTCTGTACATGCTTTCACAGATTAAACACAGAGATCCAAAACAAGTCAATCTAATCAGCATTCAGGCAAAACTTTGCTTCAAGAATGAGCCACACTGCTGATGTGATCTAATCTCTAGCACACCCTGAGCACATGTGAGTTAATGCATTCCTCTAATCGGCAAGACATATCGGTATGATTTTTCATATCGGGCCGATGCCGATATTTACATGTAAAGCCATTATGGGCCGATTCCGATATCACTCCGATAATATCGTGCATCCCTAGTTTAAACCATATAAAATCTTTGCTTTTTAGGGAGATGCTGGTGTCACGGGTAGGAAGATTATTGTGGATACATATGGTGGATGGGGGGCTCATGGTGGTGGAGCATTCTCTGGAAAGGACTACACCAAGGTGGACCGCTCTGCTGCCTATGCTGCACGCTGGGTGGCTAAATCTCTGGTGAAGGCCAAACTGTGCAGAAGAGTGTTGGTTCAGGTAAGACGAAAGTGTAGACATCTTAAATAAAAAACTGTGAACAATGCATAAGGTTGTGTCTACACGAAAAAGTAGATCCACATTATTGACCAATTTGATCTGCTATGGATTAAAACTGGAATGGATGAGCTGGGGCCGGATTCACGAAAATCTTAGTTAAGTTAAGAAATTTCTTAAGATAAATTCCACGAAGTTCGTAAGAATGTTCTTAAGTGCAATTCTTGAAAAAATCTTAAGCTCTCAAATATATTAAGAACATCTTAATTTTTTTCTTAAGAAGAAAATGACAGTCTTTATCTGAGTGAAGACATGACGCACTGATAAACTCACACTTTGTCTTTTTGCGCTTCCTGCAGATTACCCTAATAATCACAGTAAGCACGCACACTCTTTTTGTCGCGACTTTGACTGGCGCTCAGCTTCACGTTTTTAATGCGGCGTGTTTTTGAACAGCCTGTCTCAAGCTGAGCCATTGGAGTCGCCTACCCTCTCTCAATCTCCCTTTTCACCTACGGCTCATCGGAAAAAACAGAGAAAGAGTTGCTACAGATTGTCAACAAGAACTTTGACCTCCGACCAGGTGTCATTGTTAGGTAAACAATTAATAAGATAATATGTTCTTATTATGTTCTTCTACTTTAGGGGAGGGAAACAACATTTTCTGTTTTTTAGCCTTAAAAACCTAATGGTTAAGTTCGGTACTTTATGTTGATGAGTTAAAATTGAGGGAAACATTATTTACGTGGAATTTAGTTCACTAAAATAAAGGGGAATTAAGGGTTATTCTCTGCTATTACATCTGTTCAATAAGTGCCATGTAATGTTATACCCATCCAATCAATTTTACTTAGACTAAAATAGCAGCTACTTTTAGTAGACAAAAATAATAGTCAATGAGTAAGCACAAAATAAAACTAAATCAACATGTTCTATATTAATTTAAGCAAATATAAATATTTATTATAAAGTAAAAACTGTCCTCTTGAAATAATGAAGACACTATTGTAATACAATGTTGTGAATTCTTTACACTTAAGTCATTTAATGTCTGGGTTTTAAAGTATTGAGTGTATTTACAGCATGACTTATGCATTCTGACTAGCATGTGACTTAGTTCAAGTTCACGTTTGCACTATTTTGGACAGATTCAGATTGGCAGGTGTAATATTACGAATGTGTGTATGTGTGTGTCCCCACAAGGATAGTAAAACCTGAAAGTTTTGACATTGTGGGGACTGGCCTGTGGTCCCCACAAGGGGAAAAAATATTAAAAATAGTAAATGATGTTTGAAAAAAGTGTAACAATGCAAACAGGTTTTCTGTAAGGGCTATGTTTAGGATTAGGGTTGGGTTAGGGGATAGAAAATATAGTTTGGTCAGTATGAAAGTATGGAGTCCCCACAATTCACAGAAACAAACGTGTGTGTGTGTGTGTGTACCTGGTATTTCCTTCCAAATGTCCCCACAAGGATAGTAATACCAGTACATTTTTGGACATTTTTGGTCCCCATGAGGAAAACAGCTTATAAATCATACTAAATATCTTTTCTGTAAGGGGTAGATTTAGGGTTAAGGGACAAAAAAAAGTTTGTACAGTACAAAAACCATTACACCTATTGTAATTCCCCATTGTGTGTGTGCACATATTAAAAATGTGACATAAAAAAAAAAAACTTAAGAAATACACAGATTACAATCCTGCTCAATCGTCATAGGCTAATATATGTAAACATGACATTTCCCGATATTTCCTCCAGGGGGAGTATCGCTACCACCAATAGGCCTAAATGCATGGCGGTTCTACTATGTATTAAGCGTCTTTTAATAAGTAGCCTAACGATGCACATAAATTAAGTAGCCTACATTTTATATAATTAAGTACAGTTTTGGTGTAAGTATTCAGGCAAGAGCTGTTTGGTGAAAAGCTAACAAACTCATTTTCCACTGACAGGGACCTGAACCTGAAGAGACCGATCTACCAGAGCACCGCCTGCTACGGTCATTTTGGCCGGTCAGAGTTTCCCTGGGAGATGGCCAAGAGTCTCAAGGTTTAAACTGAGAGGAGTACGCGAGTCTTACCTTAAGTCATTCAGTCGCTCTTTTCCTCCAGCGCTCCTCTCTCAGCTGATTTTGGTATCTTCCTGCATATGCTACATTTAAGATTAGACGAATATATACTGTAAATGTCAAGATTGATAAATTAAACCTCGTCTTTTATTAAGAAGTCTATCGTGAAAGGATCCCTCACAACTGTTTCACCACCACATCAGCACTCATTACAATCTATCATTCCTTAAAGCTAAAGTGCGTCCTATACCAGTTTAGAATATAGAGAAAACCTTAAGTAATCAGTTCATAGTTTGATTACCTTGAAAACCGTAAGTACTGTGACTCTGTGGTGCTATCAAAACATTACTCTGTCAGCAGCAACACTGGCGCGAGTTTTGGGCGGGAATATCTGTTTTTCCGATCAACGGAGGAGAGCTCGGGAAAACTGCAGTGCAATTCTGTTTGGTGCCATTAGTGCCTCAGAAAAACACATTTGCAGCTTTATAGCCTACTTAAAATTATTTAAATCATAATTATTCTGTTTTTACTACATTGTAATTTCTTTTTCTTTTTCATGAGCCAAATTAACTATTTAGTCAGTTTTTCATTGTGGCTGTAACCAGTTAGGCCTACCAGTTTTTACAGAATTATAAGCATATTGTGGACCATTGGGAGCTTTAGGTTTTATAAGTTATACAATCTGATAAACATATTCCTTGCATCATATAGGCTACAGTCTTAAAAGGGTCTAATTTGTGTATCTTTTTCTTGCATCATAAGAACATTTGCTTTTTGTGCTTCATTTTTTGAATGCATTATCTCATTAATGTTTGATAATGGCAGAGGGATATTATGAGAATATTGTTGTTTACGTGTACAGATCCTGTGCTGGTCTTACATTAATTGTCACCCCTGGAGAGTGAGCATATGTGTGTGTGTATGTATCAGTTATGAAAAAAGCCAGATTATGTTGCACACTTGAGATGTGTGTGAAAGCCACTCATTTGTTTTCTTTAGACTTCTGGGAGTTCAATAGAGGCATTAACCCCTAAAACACTATAAACCATCTTCTTCTTACTGTTTTCTTTCAGATTTTCAACTTTTGTCTTAAAGATTGAATTAAGCATTTGACATGTAAATAATTGTGAATAATTAAAGTGGAAAATTCTTCATATATGTCTGGTGTCAGTATGGATGTCTTTAAACACAATGAATGACTCCTTTGTTGGTTAATATGCCAACCAATCATTCCATTATGTTGCATTATGTGCAAATAATATGTTTACCACACAGTTTTGCAATAGGTCACCAAAAGCTGAAGCAAAACACTTGATAAGTCAAACAAGAATGACCAAATCCAATCGGTTTAAATAAACTCGAAGGCCATGGTGACTACTAACAGGAATTGTGTGACAGTCTACATGACTTAAGCAAAGTTCATTCACAGAGATGAAAGAGAAAGCTTAGAGTGTAATGTCTGATTCTGCTTTATTTCCATACATTTTAAGGCAAATTTACAGCACAATCAAACGCATCCTGCCGTAAAACCCCAATCTTTGGTTGGAACATAGGCACGTGAAGGTATTTTTGCTGTTTGGTATGTCATTAAATGCTGATGTGTGGCAGAGTCTTGTTGAATGATGACAGCAGGTTTGCCATAGTACAGCTATTGAATGTCAGAATCCAAGATTAAGCAAACTAATAGATAATACATGAAGGAACACAAGTCTAGGCAAAAGGTAATGCAGAAAAAAATGACTCTTTTAACTCTTTTTTAAAGGACTAGTCAAAAATGTCTTTTTCACCCTCACGTTCACCCTCATCTTTATTTATTTTTTCACCTGTGGAACAAAAAATGAGAATATTTGCAAACTTTTGAAGATATTGGTTCTTTGCATGTTACTTTAAAAATGTATCTCACGCCTGTTAAGCAAAAACTGTTTGCTGTTGTGTGACTTGGTTGCTGTATTTCAATTCTTCTAGCCATGTGATCATTTTATGTGAGAAACAAAATGAAATTTAATACATTTTTTTCACAGAAAATCCTCCCTTATTCTGCACTGCTCAAATATTATATTTGATGGCACTGATGGAGTGATACGGCACTTTTTTTTAGATTTCATAGCTTCTGCAAAGTGGAAGATTATCAGTGAAATAACACTTGGAAAAACTGAAATACACAAAATGAGTCTTATGAGCTACTTTTACGGTGGTCATTACTGTGAATTGTCCAGTGAGGAATAGAGCTGCACAACAATTCTTCAAATTTCTTCTTTTGACTTCCACAGGGAACGTAACTGTTCTAAACAAGTCACGGAAATGGTAAAACTTTCAATTATAGCTGGTGGATCGATGCAGTTTTGAATGCAGAGAGAAGATAGTGACAGCAAAAGACAGATCTGAAATTCCTGAGCAAAGAGAATTAGTAAACCGAAATGACACGGAAGTTGTTTTCAGGATGGCACTGGTGGGATCAATCGGTGATAAGCATAAATATGGCTCTTATCCTGACAAATTAAATGACAAAACTCCCTTGATATTAATAGAGGAACAAAACGATTTTTTGTCATGCTGGTAGTGTGAAAACATTTGACCAATGTAAACCAAATTGCATCTGTTCTTCAAAACAAAATCAATTATGAACTTGCAGTCCTGCTGCAAGTCATTTTGTCTGCAAAAAAACAGCTCACAGAGACCAACCTAAACTAGTCACCCTTTACATTAAAGGGCAGCTTCTGAGAAAACTCAGTCTTTCATTACTAGACGCTTCCTTGTAACCAACTCCCATAAACCCCCAACACGCACACACAACAATTCCCACAGTGACAGAAAGAGGGAAACCTATGATCACACTGACCTCAGGACAAACTCTCTTCTCAATTACATTTGGTCACAATGTACAGCAATACTCATAGACTCTAACATGACATCTGGAATGGCACCAGTTACTGGCGACTTAATGTGATAAGCTTATGTGCCTGTTTAGCGAGAGGTTTTTGCTGATCTCGTTCAGCTTAGTTGTTTACAACCAGCATAATATTTGCTGCATATCAAAAAATACATGCCTTATATATTCAAGGCAGTTTGACTATTGACATACATCTCTATTAAATATCGGTATTTGGCTTTTGGTATAAGGCACATCGGTAATGACAATCTCCTAAAAAATACATTTCAGACAGCATACGGTGATTAAGGCAAAATGAAACACCTTGATCAGTTAACAGACAGCAGAGACATGTGACAATAATAACAATGTTATTTAACCATCTCTGCCTTTGAAAAAAACCTAAAGGCACAGAAAACATCAGCATTTTGGGATCCATTGTCTTGGAATTGGCACAATAACATTTGTTTTGAGGCACTATGTTAAAATGCTTGAGTGTTGATGGTTGCAAAAGGCTTCGGTTTAGTTTACTACACCATTGACGTAGCGGTCCTCTGGTTTCACCAATGGACGCATGTAGTTTTGCCAACTAGCAGTCTGTAGTTTCTTTATCCAAGTAATGCAGATACTTAAAAATTCCAATGAGATCTAATGGAAACTCCAACACATCCAGGCAATGATCGTTGTTTTTCCCAGCATGGAAGCTGTGCGATTCAAAAGGTCCCCAGAGAGTGAAGAAGTCTCTCAAAAATGTGCAAAATCTGAGCTGGATTCTTTGGCAAAGGTGTATGAGAGCCACGTCCAGTTTCTGTTACTTTCCCTCTGCGGTTGTAGTGTTTTTTTAATAGTGTTGAAGGAGATACAGGACACTGAGGTTACAGTATGGACAGGCTCTCAGACTGGTGCTGACTGGCCCCAGCAAGAGACTCCATTTTGTGGTCTCGGCTTACGGACTGTAGCGATTGCCCTCGGGCCAGCACCATCATTGTGTCACTAGATATCCCAGCGAATTCAAAAGCGAATGTGCCGTAGAACAGCATAATAATGACACAGAAGACCCACTCGAAAATGGCTGATGCATGTTGCAGGACAAAACTCTCCTGGACAAAAAACACCCCGCCTGAGGAAAGTTTCGTCAAGGAATCATAGTGAACACTGTAAACTCATGCTCAGGCCTGTTTGCATTACAGGAAGAACATGCATGAACTGAGAAAGAAAAGCAGTGCAAAACTTGAAAGCTGAATACAACAGGATATTCATACATTCTGGGAATATAAATTATCTGAGAATATTGCAACAATAAACCTGACCAATGAAAGCTGTCAGAATCAATTTTTTTTAACAATGTTTATGCTTTTTTTGACATCAAAGAAAATGTTTTCGATAAAAAGTTCAGGCCACTCACCAAATTCGCTTATGTTATGTAAAGTGTGACAAAATTTTTACATTATTTAATTATTTTACTTTGCAGATTTGCAATAAAGTCGCAGTTCCTGTGCATTTTAATGTATATTTAATGCACACAATGCATACAAAAATTTAAAATCAGTGCTTGAGATTTTGGTCACATGTTAGTTTGGGAACCAGTACTCACTATTAACTATTAACTACGACTTCTGCCTCAATAAACTCCTAATTTGCTGCTTATTAATAGTAAGGTAGTTGTTGAGTTTAGGTATGGGGTAGGATTAAGAGATCTAAAATGTTAAAAAAGAGAATGTGTTAATAGAGGATGTTAATAGAGAATAATGCATTAATATGTGCTTTATAAGTACTAATAAACAGCCAATAAGCTAGTAATGTGCATGTTAATCAGCAACTAGTTAAGAGTGAGAATTGGTCCTTAAAATAAAGTGTTACCAATATTTTCAAACTGCATTTACCTTTACATTATATTTATTATTACACTTATCTGATGTTTTTTTTTTTTACATAAAAAGAATTTACAAATGAGAATAACAATTACAATTACTTGTTTTAGTAATGGTTTTGGTGGTATGAGAAATGGTGGGAGAACAGGACAAAATGTTATATTGTTTTGAAGAAGAAAAAAAGGTCACACTTCATTTTAAGGTCCAATTCTCGCTATTAACAATCTATTAACTATGACTTTTGCCTCAATTAACTCCTAATTTTCTGATTATTATTAGTTAGGTATTTGTTAAGTTTAGGCATTGGGTAGGATTAGGGATGTAGAATATTTTTTCATTACTTAAAATGTAAACGTTAATTTTCCGAAAAAAGAGAAAACAAACTAAACAAAATAATAGAGAAGGATTTGATTGTCTTTTTTTTCTATAGCTATTGCATTAATATCATTATCCTGAATTATTGTGGCTAAGATAATCATGTAGTGAAAATATGATATTATGACAGCCCTAATCTAAACTGATTTACAATCTTAATACAAATATACAATATAATAACATGAGGATGAGTGATAGTGTAAAGGATACTAAGCACCAGGGCTACAAAGGCCAGCAGGGTCATAAAGAGGCGCAAATGACCCATATTATATTCTCCCTGAGTCTTCGCCAAGCGGTAGGTCAGCGCAGACTGCAGACACACAAACAGCATACTGGTGGGGAAGGCGACCCCTGCTCCAACATAGTGAAGAACCTTGGCGTTATCCACCTGTGAGGAACACAGTGACAGAAAACAGTGAGTACAGATTCACCAATCAAAACTACAGCTAAGGTTAACAACATGTGGGTGTAGTTTAGCTGGTGTGGAAGGAATCCATGGTTACCATGTTCTGCATTTTCCCTTTATTCAAAGTGGAAAAAACTAACTTTCTGGAGTGTTTTTTCCTTTCTAAAAATAGCCACATCTCTTGAATTTTTTTTTTTTTTTTTTCCATTTTCATTTTTCCCAGCTGTGGAAAAAAATCACATTTAGAGAGCCCTAACGGATTAGTACAAACTAGAATAAACATCAGTTCAGGAAAGACTAATTAAAACCATACAAAACATGAGTTGGTCACACTTTATATTAGGTGGCATTAACTACTATGTACTTACATCAAAAAATAAGTACAATGTACTTATTGTGGTCATATTGTATAGCAACACACTTTTGCTGCCATTGAGGTGGGATATGGGTGAGGTTAGGGACAGGTTTGGTGGTATGGGTAGGTTTAAGGGTGGGTTAAGGTGTAAGGGATGGGTCAACAGTGTAATTATAAATGTAATTACAGAAATTAATTACAGATGTAACTACATATAGGTATTTTTTTAAATATAAGTACAATGTAAGGACATGTATGTACACAATAAGTGCACTGTATCAAATGATTAATTTAAATGTAAGTACAAGTAGTTAAGGCCACCTAATATAAAGTGGGACCCATGAGTTATATTGCAACACATTAAACTCATATTGAAAACATATGTCAACATATTTTATAGACTTAATCTATAATCAAATTTTACTTGATTTTATAAATATTATTTGCTCACAAAAGCAATTAAAATTCACATACGTACATAAATATTTCAACTTTTCATTGTTTCTTTTTTTTTTGTACTTGAAACAATGAATGCTGGGTTAAAATTGTCAGTACAGTAAGCCTAAGTGGATCTGGTCAGTTATAAAACAACAGTCCCAAAATTGTCATGGGACATATTGAGAAACACAAGAAAATTGCTGTTTATGCAGAATTTCCATTTTTAAAGCAGCAAGCTTTGCTGTGCTTGCCAACATGTGACTGTGTGGTGTGTTTATGGCCTGAACGCTGAAGGCAGAGAAAGGGGAGTTCACAATGCCACATCACACATCACATATAGCATCACCAGCAGCAGAGGGCAGCAGAGCACCCAGTGAACCCTACTCCACTATAAACCACACAAGACAAGCTCTGTAAGAACTGGACAAATCCATATCACGCTTTAAAGTCAATATCATGCATTAAAATGTACCATAATATAAGGAATATTCAACATTTCCAAAAGAAGTCTCCTATGCTCAACAAAGCTTCATTTATTTGATCAAAATGATAGTAAAACAGTGAAATATCGCAATTTAAAATAACCGTTTTCTTAAAATTTCTTAATTTCTGGACCCACTTTATATTAGGTGGCCTTAACTACTGTGTACTTACATTTAAATTAATCATTTTATACAATGCACTTATTGTGTACATACATGTTCTTACATTGTACTTCTATTTTTAAACATACCTATATGTAGTTACATCTGTAATTAATTTCTGTAATTACATTTATAATTACACTGTTGACCCATCCCTTACACCTTAACCCACCCTTAAACCTACCCATACCACTTAACCTGTCCCTAATCTTACCCGTATCCCACCTCAATAATAGCAAATACAATATGACCACAATAAGTACATCATACTTATTTTTTGATGTAAGTACATAGTAGTTAAGGCCACCTAATATAAAGTGGGACCAAATTTCTTCCTGTGATGCAAAGCTGAATTTTCACCATCATTGCTCCAGTCTTCAGTGTCACATGATCCTTCAGAAATCATGCCAATATGCTGATTTGGTGCTCGAGAAACATTTCTTATTATTATCAATGTTCACATTGAAAAATGTCTTTATTGATCAATTTAAAGCCTCTTAGCTGGTTAAAAGTATTAATTTCTTTCAAAACATTATTGCATGGCAATCTATTATTGCATAGTTTAGCAGCATACAGTATGACACTGTCCATCAATCTTTCCCTTTCAATAACTTCAATAATGCACATGTATGTATTCTTTTACTTCTTTTTTAACACACAAACAAAAGCCAAGTATCAAGTGTTGCAGGAGGAACTTTGGAAACCATAAATCAACTCCAGGCTTTGTCAGCGAACCACTGATTATCTCAGCAAATGATATCCTGTATGTTCCCCTAAGGCTAAGACTTCCCCTTCACTTCAGTGTCTAAATATTGAGCTGCAGTTCCTGCTGCTTACTTGCACTGTCATTATGACAAGGACATGCTTTCAGTTCTGAAATGTGCAAGGTATGTATTGTGCATCTCAGGTTTAAGGACAAAGATTGAAGCTCTCGAAAGCTTCCTAGTCTTGTGGGAAACAAGCACAAGGGATGAGACTGTGATAACGTGACCTAATACACTTTGATGCATTAATCTGCCCAGAGAAAATGTTGGCCACTCACATTTCACCTTCAAGTGAACACCTGAGTTAAAGGAATAGTTCACCCAAATTTGCTGAAAATGTACTTACTCTCATGCCATCAAAGAGGAGTTTGATTCTTTATTGCAACAGATTTGGAGAAATTCACTATTACATCATTTGCTAACCAGTGGATCCTCTGCAGTGAATGGGTGCCGTCAGAATGAGAGTCCAAACAGCTGATCAAAACATCACAATAATCACAAGTAATCTACACGACTCCAGTCCATCAATTAACATCCTGTGAAGCGAAACGCTGCTTGTTTGTGAAAAAACAAATCCATCATCCATCAATGTGTTGTAACTTTAAACTGTCGCTTCAGGCCAAAATGCAAATCCATAAACAATAATAATGCTTCCACCCATCCAGTCCGTCCCTTGTTGTCCTCTTACATCAAAATCCACCAGCATATGTCTACAGCTGTTTTAGATAGTATTTGCATATTTCTCTCCTGTTTCAGATGAGACCAGTTTTTTCATATAAAAAGCAATATTATGAATGGAGGACTCATATATTACCCAGGAGCAACGGTTTGAAGTCGTGTGGTTTACTTGTGGATTATTATGATGTTTTTATCAGCTGTTTGGACTCTCATTCTGATGGCACCCATTCACTGCAGAGGATCCATTGGTGAACAAGTGATGCAATGCTACACTTCTCTCCATCTTTTCAGATGAAAAAACAAACTCATCTACATCTTAGATGGGTACATTTTCAGCAAATTTTCATTTTGGTGTGAACTATTCCTTTAAGAAAGAGCACCTTATAACATGTCCAAATAAGAAATCCAGGCAAACACTTGGACTCTAAACTAACCACAGTAACAGACATATAAAAGCAAGTTATCTTCTAAAGCCCTGGGCTGCCAAATTAGCAAGAGAGAGGAGAGGAGCTCTCATATGGACTTGCTTTAACATGTGGTTGAATGCCTGCCTTACAGGAAAACTTGTAGATCTCTTTATGTGCAGACAGTGTTTTAAGAACAATAAAAACATCTTTAAGAGTTTGACAGCATACAATATGTAGGGCTGTCAAATCCAAATCTCAATCGAATTACATAATATCTGACTAATTAATCAAATTCAAGTCAGGTCTTGGTTTTTCAGCATCTCAAGCTTGTCTTTAAGATGCTGTGAGAAGTTAAAAGTAGCTAAACTTTGAACTTTTTGTTCTGCTGGGCTCCATCTAGCTGTTTTGAATACATGAACATGCCCTGTGTGAACAGCTCCACTCATTCTGTGCTGTCTGCTTTCAGTAAGTGTGGTTTGGCAAGGCATGTTGCCTGTAGTAGCAGTAATAGTAGACTTCGCAAAAGCATAAAAGTGGTATTTCAAGCTAGAATTGGCACCAAATAAGAGTTCAAATTCGAGTCAGTGGCCATGATTAATTGCACACATTTTTTATCACATCATTTTTTTTTTTCAAATAATATTAACCATGTTAAACTGAGTGGCCTAATAATAAGTAATAAGATTTGCAATAGGTATTTTACTCATCATGTCCATGTGTATCTTTTCCTTCAGAGGCCTCTTCCTCTACTCTGGGAATCCAGAAGAAAAGATCTTCACAGGCTGGCAGAAGGAATCTACAGTTTGCTTTGGCAGCCAGTAGCAGTCAGACCATCAGGACCAAGACCAAGTGAGAAACTCTGTGCACAGTACATGCAACTACACACACTTAAACAGCCAAACTCAGGAAGAGCCCCATGCTTCATTTATTCAGGATGATTCATCCAGTCCAATTCTGACTAAGAAACACGCGTCTGGCTGTAGTTAAATGTTTATAGGGGACCACACAAGCACGCACATAAACAAACATTCACACTCACGTATAAAACAAGCACACATGCTCACAGGAACTCTAGCAGTTCTCAGGAACTCTAACTTAAGCATTATTCAGATGGGACTGGGATTATAAAAAGATGTGGGCATGTGGTCTGAATAGACGAGACTTAATGTTATACATATAGGCCTATCCCATGTATAAGTAAGGTTAGGTATTAACCCTATAAAGCCTATCAGATTTGATAAAGCATATTTCTTAGCCCTCTAAACTATAAACATTTGAATTTTTCTGACTATTATTTCTCGTGCTTTTACAGGGTTAAAGTTGCAATATAAGTAGTGATTAATCTTTTCTTCCGCATTGTGCCCTGCATCAGAAGAAACTGAATTATTGAAAAATGTAAAAATTTAGGACAGGGACTTGGTTCAATTCACTGGTTGCTGACTGGATGGAGGCAGATCCGAACGTGAGCTCGCAGTCATTTGTAAGAAAGGGCAGAGTTTACTAAATGATTGGAGAAGTCTGTTATGTTATGACATTATTAAAAATTTTGTGATCTCAATTTTTGTTATAAATGAAACATATGCATGGATTAATTGTTCACAATAAGATGTCGTTTTAAAACAGATAGGATGAATTTGCCATTAATGCAGACTTTAAGGTGAGGATCATACCTGAGGCTGCAACCACAGTGGCTGTTCTGAGAAAATTGCCGGAATTGAATCTCCTTAACGATTGAGTTCACTTTTTTCTATTTGATAGGCTGCCAGCGGTTACCAAAGTATTATTTTACCCAGAAAATTGGCAGGTGTACCAGGCAGCGCAACAAACAAAATTTTTTTTTAGTTTCATAATTCAACAAAATGTCAAAATAAATAAGGGGAAGCGACCTAGAAAAATAATACACCACAAATCACAGACCTGATTTCTCATAAGAACCCTGAAACCTGCCAAAAAACTGCAGATAATTTGCACAGTAATTTTCACCAAGGTTACGTGAGATGAATACTATTAAATTTGGATCTGCAAAACAACTACACTCAACTGAATAGGGCTTTGGCTTATAAGGAAACGCAAGGCAGCAGTGCAAGCTCAAACAGGTCTGTTGGAACAGGGTGGCCACACACCTGTACCTATCAAAGCAGGACACACTCCAAGAAGCTTTGTTCTTCCCAGTCTAGTTCTGTGGAACTGCACCGTAGCATTCTGAAACCAAAACTTGAATTCCAAGACCATCAGGACTATCAAGTTCTATCAAATTTTGGATACTGAAACCGCACAGCCAGAGTTACATAACGTGACTTCCCTTTTTCCTGATGCTAATAATGAGAGTCTGCCCTTGTCATCCTACACCGCAGCGGTGGAACGCTCCAGAAGGGCAGGCAGGCCTGCTGATGAGGTGCAGATGTGGCGTTCGGGCCACGTGCTCGTTCCCGCCTCTCCTGCCTGTCAGATCATGGTAGCTCTGTACTCCGTACACACAGCACATGGCACACTGTGACTCATTCACCCACATTTCCAGTAAACATCCCTCCATTTCGGAGAAAATAGGAAGGATGGGGCAATCCATTTTTCTATCCAAAAAATATTTCGGGATTGAATGTTGGTGATGGGAATGGAATAAGTAAGTCTAAATTTTCAGTTGTCATAAAACAGTTAAAAACTTATTACTGAAAGGCTGGACTGTACTGTAATCAAGACAATTCAATCGTCTGCAATTAAAGCCAGTTTAAAAAGTGCTGTTTACTACTTTTTTAATGTACTGAACATGATTCATTGGTGCACGTTATTCTAAAGAAAATATGTTTGTAAAAATAGGATAATCTCTGAAACAATTATCCTTTTTGGCCAAAGTCACCAGGCCATCTTGGCTTTCAACTTCTTCCCTCCAAGCTTATGGATCCATTTGAACTTCTCAATCATTTCCCGAAGGATAAAATCAAGTCCCATACAACCCATTTTTCTTGTTAAATATTCCATTCACTTGGAAATATTTCAAATTAAGGAAGTAAAGAATATGATTTCAAGACTTTTAAGACCTCACGAAGTCACTTTACAAGAGCAGCGTTCTTTCCTATGTTGACATTTCCTACTGAAATTAGAAGCAGGACATTTTGAAGGGTTTATTCCTTAAAAATAAAACACATCAGTTACATGACAACTATGAACAGTGATTTGCTAGAGACCATCTGATCTAACAAACATCTGTGTGGCACAGGATGAGTCATTAATATTTTTGTTCTGTTTTTCCCAGGAGAGGAAGAATATAAATTTTAAACATGTACTGTTCAAAAGTCTGGGGTGAATAAGATATTTTTTACACATTAAATAGATCAAAAGTGACAGTAAAGAGACTTATAATGTTACAAAAGGTCTCCATTTCAAATAAGTGCTGTTCTTTTGAACTTTCTATTCATTGAAGAATTTTGAAAAATGTATGATGAATTCCACAAATATATTAAGCCACGCAAATTTTTTCAACATTGATAATAATTAGAAATATTTCTTGTCCAAATCAGCATATAAGTATGATTTCTGATGGATCATGTGACACTAAAGAGTAGTGATGCTGAAAATTTAGCTTTGCCATCAGAGGATTAAGTTGCATTTTAAAATGTATGCAAACAGAAAACAGTTATTTTAAATTGAAGCAATAGTTTACAGTATTACTGTTTTACTGTATTTTTGACCAAATAAATGCAGATTTGCTGACCATAAGAGACTGCTTTTAAAAACATTAAATAATCTTACAGACCCCTAACTTTTGATTGTTAATGTGTATCTGCTAAATCCAGTCAACAATAAGGAGCACACCAGCATACAGCTGACATCTGAAAAACTAAAAGCCACAAAATTCTCATTTAAATTTAATGAGGTCTTTAAAGGGGTCATGAACTGAGAATCTTTTGAGAACCTTGATCTTTTGACATATAAGAGGTCATTGTGCTATAAAAACATCCTGTAAGTTTCAGAACTCAAAACTTTCTCCTTAGTCTAAAAACAGTTTATATTAAAGCCAACCTGCAAAAACGACAGCTTGTGGAATGTGCCACTTTATGATGTAATACTGTATCTAAACACTGCCTCCGCAGAAGATCATCAACGCCTGCTTCTACATCACTGTCTGTTTAGCCTCCGCCCACCGATTCAAGCACGTAATGGATAAATAACGAGAGAGGCAAACACAGGTCCACGCAGAAACATAACGATAAAGATGCGATAAAGTTTCATTTTACTGCGGATTCATTTACAAACAAGGCAGAATTTAACATAAAATTTTCAAAAAGATTGAAATTAAAAGACGATGCTGTGCTGACTATATTGGATCTGACAGTAATACTGCAACACACAAGTGTGAGTAACTGTTTTTTTATTATGTGGTCACTACTGTTTTGTCTGTTAAACAGATCATTGATATGTTCTGAGTATTTATGCGTTTTTTTTTTACCTAAACCGCAGCACTCAATCCATCTATGACAGATGTAGGCTGTCAAACATACACCACTATTAACCAATCATAGTAGTGGATGTTTACTTCCGAGTCTACAATCCGCCACGCCTATTCAAACAGCGTTCAGATGAGGGGGGGTAAAAACAGGACAGAAAATAACCTATTACTTATAAATTATTACGTTTTTGATGTAAAAATCTTGATAACATTATAAGGGGACCTCAGAGAACAGTACAAAATAATTAAAAAGGCAGTTTATGGCCCCTTTAACACGTTTTCTCTACAATCCACTGCAACAGCTTTTACTCCTCTGAAGTCAAGGGAGTTTTATTTGGCAAACAGCATCCCTGTTGCATTTCAGCTCATTTAAATGAAGGCCTGACTGGATCACAATGTGGCAGGCAGTGGGCAGGAACGTTTTGTACACGTTTTCCTTGCACAAACAGAGGAGGAGGGAGGGATGTCAAGAGCAGACAGCTTTTTTTTTTTTTTTTTGAACAGCTCCAGACTACAGACAGAGGAAAACAGCAGAGCAGAATGGAAAGAGGGCTGGCAAACGTGACCTAATGGACTGTAGACTTCACATGTGTGACCCAAACATGGATCTCTCTGCTCAGTATACACTGTTGCTCTCCATACAGCGCGGGTGGTCCCGTATCATCACAATGACCTAACGTGAGGCATTAAAGCTATCTTCCCTGCTGGAAAGACTGGGTTAAACCAGCATGAATTTCCATGATTTTTTTCATGCTGGAGATGCTGCTCAGATATCATGATCTTTCTGGTGAAGTTGTTAGAGGTGGTTAAAGGTTAGTTCACCCAAAAATTTCAATTCTATCATCATTTACTCAACCTCATGTTGTTTCCAAGACTTTCCGTCATCCTCCAAACACAAATGCAAATATTTATAAAGACACTTATCCATCTATTCAAAGTCCTTGCAACCAAAATGTTGAAGTTTCAAAAAGGTCATAAAGAGATCTTAAAATAACCCATATGAATCAAGCAGTTTGAGCATGTTGAGCATGAATCAATGAGGTTCTTGTATATCAAGCAAGTACGGATGATCTTTCGTTTACCATACTGGATGTGCTCTATATGTGCAGTAATGAATGCTTATACAGTATGTGAATCAAAGCCTAAATTAAATCTGTTCATCATATACAGCAATTATGTTTCTTAATTAAATTTATCCACTCAATTAGTGTGGATGTCTTTTATGATCTCATGAACTTTTTAAAACATCAGTGTTTTGATGAAGGGACAGAAACCTCTAATGTTTCATTAAAAATATCTTAATTTGTGTTCCAAAAATGAACGAATGGTTAATGAACAAATGAGTAAAGGATGACAGAACTTTGTGTTAAAACCATTTTTTGATGAACTAACCCAGTCACACTTTATTTTAAAGTCCAATTCTCATCATTAACAAACCATTAAATACAACGTTTGCCTCAGTAAGCTCCTAATTTGCTGCTTATTAATAGTTAGTAAGGTAGTTGTTAAGTTTAGGTATTGGGTAGGATTAGGGATGTGGAATATGGTCATGTAGAATATGTACTTTATAAATACTTATAATAGCTAATATGTTAATAATAGGCATGCTAATAAGCAACTAGCTAATAGTAAAAATTGGTCCCTAAGCTAAAGTGTTATCGCTAACCCTTTATATCAATCCATCCCAAACCATCTCTGGACGTAACAAACAAATGTTTCAATGGCCAGCTATTGGACTAAGCTTAAAGAAATGCAAGGGAGTAGCTTTGCTTGATTTCAAAACATTTCAAATATGCAGGGGAGCAGAACCAAAACAACTCTAAGTCAACAACAAAATTGCTGATAAGATGAATTAAGTTCATTATGCTACAAGGATGAAGGTTCAAGCCTCTTTTTAACACCTGCCTATGAAAGTTAATAAGACATTAATATAACCCGCTTCAGTGAGGGATGGACAAACAAGTCTGAACCTGTGCTCCTACACATAAGGTTATGCATTGCTTTTGATGAAGTGCATAGTTAAGACGCGGTTGCTTATATTATCAGGAGAAAGGTTTGTCTCCTCCCCTTCTGTCTCTATGGCAACTGGCCCATAAAAACCTGCGATGCCCCCGTTGGCCGACCTCCCCACATCACTAGCGGTCTGGGCACTCGGCCAAACGTCCAAACATTTCAACCTACAAAGATGCTGTCGCCAAGGGCTCACGCCAATTCATGAATAAAAGTAAAGGATGCTGGTTTCACAGTACTCAGAGGAGCATGTGGCTCTGCATGAGGGGCTTTATGAAGTCTGCCATTTATCGTTCATCTAAACACTCTGGAGGAGGTTCCAGGGTAGAACGGGAGTAAAGTATAACAGCTGCACACTAAGATACACTTGCAAACACAAACATGCATGAAGACCTGGGAGCCAAATATTTGGACACACTGGACTGAATTGATGCTAAAAAAAGACAAAAAGAGTCATATTTTTAGTGACTATTTTTTGCATATATATATATATATTAATGGAGAGAAAAATTAAAATAGTGCTAACAAACAATGACTAGGTGTGTCCAAACACTAGACTAGTCTTATAAATCACCAGCTCTACAGCGGGTCATAACAGTATTTCTACAGGAAACCACTGCGCATAAATAAGAGCCTGAAGCCTATGAGAGTGTGTTTCCTCTTCTGCTGTCAAATGCTCAACCTGAAGACCCTGGAGGAAACTTCCTGTGCTGATGTGGAGCAGTTTTTGGACACAGTAAGTAAGGTTTATGCAAGCTGTACCTGGAAGTTGCCAACCATGATGAGTCCTGCAGCACAAATCCAGCCGGTGGAGAGACTTGCTGTGTTTAACACACAGTTCTGGTGCTTCTCTATCACATGGGCATAGCGTAGCAACACTATCACCATCACTGAGAGTGGGAAGAGAACAAAAAATGTTTTATAAAGAAACACAATAAACTGTTGCTTTACCAACAATTGATAAGCACAAATTTAAAAGACACTGAATGTGAGTTTTTAAAGGGATAGTTCACCCAAAAATGAAAATTATGTCACCCTCATGTCGTTCCAAACCTGTAAGACCTTCGTTCATCTTCGGAGCACAAATTAAAATATGTTTGAGTATTTGATGACAGAATTGTCATTTTTGAGTGAACTAAACATTTAAATAAAAATCACATAAAAATCAATGCAAAATTCCCAAAGAAAAGCCTAGCAGCCTTAAAGGGGTGGTTGACTGCTTTTTTTCTAGGCTTGACTGTGTTTATGGGGTGCAGTCAAACATATGTTCATGCTTAGTTTTTTGAAAAACG